>DWTS01000189.1:0-11930 GCA_018250615.1 Oechydrus chersis rufus | reverse complement strand
CTCCAAGCCTTCTCCACTTGTGAGGAGAGACCCGTGCTCAGCAGTGGGCCATTAAAGGGTTGTAGGCAGGTAGGCAAGCAATAATAGCCTTAATCGCTAATTTATGTTCATCAACGACGCGGACAGCTTAAGTTAAAGGCAATATAAAACATGTTTCGGTCGGTCGCGACGCGGTAAGATGGTATTCTCGTGTTAGGATATACGTAGCATTAATCTGATTGGGAGAATAAATGCGCGCTGATAACTTTGGTACGTAAAATTTATGCGCGCTCTATGAAAGCACTATTTACCGAACAGTAGGGTGATAATTGCGTGCTCGACGCTTGAGTCTCTAAAGCCCTGGTTAAAGAGGAGCGTAGCGTATGAACCGAACATATAAATAATAATTGTGAATGTTTTGGTGCAAATAATAAATTAATCCTATTAAATTTTACTCATTCTTTGTTATGAGAAAAATTAATTCGAAATATTATTTTATTGAAATAGAAATTACCTAATCCAATCAATCAATTGATATTTTGATGCTTGATTATGTTGATATTCAGATATTAACTAGCAAACGTTATTCTGCCATATATTTTTTTCTGGATAGTCACCATCAACTGACGATATGAAATATAATTTACGACATATTCTCAGACCTACCAAATATGCACAAAAAATTTCATAAGAATTGGTCAAGCCGTTTTGGAGGAGTTTGGCAACAAACACTGCGACACGAATCGATTTTATATATAAAAAGATATCGATCGCAAGATCTTTCCATGATTTTTTCTATTAGTAAATTTAAGCAGACAAAAAAAGACAACCACGTGTAACCTCGGGTATCTACTAAAACCATAATACAGTGATTTGAATTTGAAAACCCGTGGAACTTCAAAAAATACCACTATTATGTGTCAAAAATGCTAAAACGCTCTGCTCTTCTACGGACACGGCCTAACCGTGAGTCATGACAAACCTATTCTTGAAGCACAGTCCAAAGTATCTGAACCTTAATTTACTTTTCAACCTGATCCAGTTTTCCTTACGTATGTTCACGGCATTAAGGTTCATAATTCGAGGGTTATATTTTCAACTCTATACGAGAAGCAAATACCAAACACACGAACTGGTCAATTAATAAATTCTTACTGTTAGTTTTACAGGCACTTGAATGGAACGATTATTCAGTGGGTATGTGCGTGACTGGTTTCCCTAGTACATATTTTTAGAAAGCTATTCCATTATGAAATATTAACGATATCTTATCTCGTGTCAAGAACGCCTTTGAAATGTTATTAAAATACAACTTAGATTTTGTACATTTTCATGTTTTGATAAATAATTACTTGCAACATAATTTAATTTAGTTAAGCATACGTTTCTTCAATTTAAACACCCCTAATTAATACGTCCCATACTTTTGGAATCAGTATCAAAATAAGTGTTAATATATACAGATAATTATAATGAAGTGCCTGTTTATAATATCAAAATAACAGCTTGGCACGACATGCCCCGGACGAAGTCACGGGAATTATCTAGTAATAAATAAAATAGCGATTTGGAAAAAACGTTATTAAAGAGCATTCACTGAGAATGGTTGATGTGTTTTTTTTTCAACTACATACCACAAGGTTACTTGAAGTACACTGAGTTGACAGTCCAGTCCTTGACGATCCCCGTTCATCCCATTGTATTCAGACGAGTTCAACGTTCCCAAGGTATTTATGGGCGTAGTAATTCAATCAACAGCAAAATGCTAGGTACGTTGTCACATCAATGAATAGTGGAAACAAGAAAGCAAGTCGTGGCAGATAAATTGAATCGGCTAATATTAATGCGGTCGTTAAAGAGAACGTTATAGTATCAACGAACTTGTTTAGTCTTCAGTAACGACGTTCGGTATTTCAGGCAAGAAGATATTAAAATTAAGAAAGAAGAAAGAAAGAAACAAGGAAAATATTTTTATTTCCTGCAGCTATGACTACAAGTAAAGAAAATAACCAAAATAAAATAAAATAAAGTAAAAAAAACAAGTTAATTAAAATTATACACAGACATACACATCTCATGTCATAGGCGTCATAGCTTGCAGAAACAGGAACTCCCTCAGCATAAAGATACAATTTTAAGAAACCTTTGTTTGATTAATTTAGCATAAAATATTTCATTTTATTTAAGAAATAGAAGACAAGTATCTCATAAGACTTTTTAAGAAGGTTGACTACAAATAATCAACAGCGATTTGGTTGCACAAAAGTAATGATCAAGGATGAATAAGAAGATTATATAAGATTAAAATAGGTAGAAGAGGATAAAACGAACCGAACAATGCTTTAACTGTCGTCCCTTCCAAACAAAGATTTGTGAGGCAAGTTTATTCAGTAGCCGGTATCGGAATTGCGAGTACTATTAAGAGATCACGAATCTAAAATAGCAATGCACGCTGCGAAGCATGAACAAAACAGGAATGCTAAGAATACAATGGATAATGCGGCGCTATTTAACTTTCATTGGGTTCTAAGATCAATCTTATATTCGTAGTGAAATAAACAATTTAACATTGGCACCTTATTACACATTTCTAGTATAAAATATAATTTCTGTCCGTTCCAATGTTTGGAGTTTATTTGTTTTCTGTATTACGTTCACGTGAAATTGCTTGTTAAAATTAAACAAAGTAACTTTGTTCACGAATAAACCTATTATTTGCTTACAGATTTTCATTTTAGTTCAAAACTATTGTAATTTATTTTGCAAAACAACCAGATGCGATACGGTAAGTTAAATATTTCGTAATTTTCAGATAGAAACAATGTGATAGCGTTTGTAAATGAAGTAGCTACGAGTGTAGACAACGACATTAATGAATTAGAGAACATTGCGCGCCCTCAATTCTCGAGGAGAACATTGAACATTGGTCGAAATAGTTTTATAAGTAGATAGGATCACTAAAATAACGCAGGCAACCATTGGAGACAAAACAAATGCTACCACAATAAGACGAGGTTCCGCGTGCCACGCCGCAGAGGCGATGCGACAGTCCAAAGAGGATTTATGTACGACAGTATCACCTGCCCCCCTTATTTTGCTAAATCCGTTACAGTGCCGCTCATTCATGCATTCTATCTATCCTTAGCTTGAACCAACTCATTTGTGTTAGTCTTGCTCAATAATATCTAAAATAGAAGGAGCGTATATTTTTTATGTAAGTCTACAGCGACTGTTTCATATGGCTATTGGCTCATAATGGTGTGACCATTAAATCTTTCAGTATGAACCTTTCATTTCTTTATTATTAAATTACTAAGTCGAATTTTAAATTTCACAAATATAATAAAGTGACTATTTAAAATTTTGAAACTGTTTGGTATTTATAGAAATTTTATTCATATTAAAAATTATGAATCACTATCAAACTAATTGTTCTTTTCTTATTAAAGATAGATATTAAGGACTCGACTGATATTTAGATTTCAAATAAAATAAAAAATATTAAGAACATTTAGATATGTAGGTATGAGACAGAAACAATTTTAAACCTTGCAGTTATAATATAAAAGATTCTAAAAATTTGCCAGTCGTGTGAAGCTAAAAGGACCACTAAGCGGGTTGGGTCATCCATCTTCCTCAATAACTCCGGCACTTTCGGCCACTGGGACAATTTAGTGCGCTTCTGTACAAATAGAATTTATGGCCGACAGTGTCCCCCGGAAGGACGATTCTTCATTCCGGGAGACGGTCATGACACATGTGGCAAATTGGTAAGTTTAATACTGTTCAAATATTGAAAGTGTCTACTGATGTGACCTAACTTAATTTATTACGGGTTTTTAAAAGTATTGAGATAGCTGATATTGGTTGGAATGTTAAATAACTGTAAAATTTTTGCTTTTCAATAGTTGTTTTTCAATTCATAACTTTCAGAATTTAATCGTACAAGGTTCATAAAACGATATCAACGACTTTCCAAAAAGTTGTGATCTTTGTTGCGGTGTAAAATAACCATTTGTTATTAAAACAAATCTATTGTAACGGCCATAGAGTAGATTTGTTGTTTAAAGAGTTTGTATCAGTTATTTAAGTCATAACATTAAAAGCCCATAATCTGAAAAATATACACCTATACCCTATTTGAGAGGCAAATAAAATTCATTAACACTTTCTCCAAAATCGATAAACTGAAAATTACAAAACTGAATGGAATTATAAGTTAAAAAATTTACGACCAAATTTTTCAGTTCAGATTTTACTTATTATTGTCTTCATATTTTTACATAAACAAACTCGTTACTAGAGGTTTGTCAAAAGAGACCAATGGATAACGATTGCGTAAACAATAACGATTGAAGTACTAGACTGCCATGCAAAGTCGTAAACTTTAATACCGCAACAAATATTGGAAAGTCGTCTTAAGTGGTATATTTCAAAATATTATCCCGAACAAATAGGTTGGCGCAGCACTTTATGCTGGAAGAAATGTGAAATCCATAACAAATGTATCGGACAGATATTGAGTTTTGATGTCATAGATGATGCGTGTCTGCAGCAAGTCTCACGATAATAAAATGTTCCATCCTATCTCGTAAATGTTCCGTATAACACGAGAACAACAATAGAATTATTCTTTTGATGTATTTTGGAATAGTTTAACGTATTATCTTAAGATTGTTGCAATACGGTAAAACGTTTTTGTCTATTATAGTTGAAGATTTATGTGGATATTGCTTTAGTTTCTTAAATGCCTCTCAACCTCCATAAACATTAATTTATTGGCCGTTTTCATCGTTTATTTCTTAAGGATCTTTGAGTAAATCGTCCCTTTCCTTATCATCGATTTTTAAGCAACGCGGCAAAGATTTTTTACCGTCGAATGGAAATGACTTAAATTTTCCAGATTCAAGTGTCAATCATCTGTTTAATTGAGCAAGCGAACGGATTGACAATGACGAATTACTTTCTCAAAGTTGCTCGGTAGGAGAACCATATATTATACGGAGTTTTAATGTAAACCGGGGCCCCTGATATAATCGTCTGCGTAGATGTTATAATGTTTATGGAAAATGCGGCCTACCATGAGTCATACTCGTAGTTCAGACATTGATAGACGATAGTGTTTCGTAGCCAAGGATTTATATTAGAATGAAAATGTTACTGTTATCAATATGGGTACAAGACGTGATATGAAATTAAGATGCTCGCCAGTTACGCTTAGTTATTTTCTAAAGATTCTTTCTTGCATCTTATATTTCTGCAGTGTATTTATAATTTAGTATACAAATACATATTTTTTTAAAGAATAAAACGTCCGATTTTCGAAGTGCGGTAATTTTTGACCAGTTTTTAAGAATTTCCTGACATCCGCTTGAACTTAGATAAATTAAAATAAGATAAATTAACGCACACATGCTCATAAATTACGCAAATAACCTGTACATTTACATGTTTAGATTCATTGTATTATTCAAGTACATTGTTCTTGTACAAAGTAGATCCATACAGAATTCCTTTTGAACGTCAAAAACTGTACCACCGTTTCGGAACACATGCGTCACGTAGAAGAAACAGAAGAAACTCCATACGTGTGCATATATGCATCTTTTCAAATATTTTTACATCCAATACAAAAAATAATTACTACGTAAGCAGCCTGGAGTCGAAGAGCTTTAATTCCAAATATTTTTATTAAGCAAGTAATCGGATATTTTGTTATACCCTTTTTACATAGGTGTTTCTTAGTAATATTCTTAAACTTATTTATTATTAGAAACTATATCTCCTCAGCAACTATACTTACTTATTTATGCTACTTGAAATCTTTGTATCCAATAAATGTTTCGCCGTTAGTATAAACGCAGTCTGCAACGACATGTTCGACAATCACACTCGTCCGGAACGCCAAATCATTTGTTTGACCATGTTTATGATAACCACCGTCACTATTAGATTTGTTATCTGCATTGTAAGAGAACGAGTTATTGTATTGCTGTGTACTTCTTGCTACATTGCGCCTCGGGCATTCTCCGTTCCCCATAAACCACGGGTCGCGGACAAAAGCATTTGAATATCGCGCGTGGGCGACGACTGACAACTCGCGTGAAGATATTTGTGGGTTACGACACGACAAATGATTACGATAACAACCCTAACGCTCTCAAAAATTAACATCGTTTTTTCAGAGACAATAACAATGTATCGGTACATCCGTGGATATAAATGTTGCCTTATCTTCATTACGCTACGTTTCTACGTTTCTACGTTCTTCGTTTTAAGCCTCAATGCTTCAAACGACGCTATGACATACTAAAAATTCATACCATCTTAGAGATGAAAAAATTATGGAATCTTTGGTTCATTTTATCATGTAATGTAACGCTAATATTCCGTAAACAGTATTCTTGTATATGCATTTATTATTCATCATTCATGGCAAAAGTAACAAGCCACAGATGTCGCGTCGTGTATTGTAAAATTGCATCGTAACGCGTGCTACACATTCAAGCGAGACCACGAACATGATCGTAAATATTCCGATCTATATCTCGGAGCCAGGCTCTGTCATTGGTGAACTGCGCTCGAAAAATTGGATTTTTATTCGATTTCCGAATATTGTCAGTCGGTTATTGGTTTTTTTTTCGATTGTTCATCAATTTTCGACTAGCTGCTAACGTTTTGTGACTGTTTTCGAGTGTTTGCGGTTTGATATATAACTTTGGTCATTTGTGGACCAATTAATATATTTGAACAAGAAAGAAGTACAATAGTTAAATAAATTTAATAAGTAGTTACAATCTATAATATTGTATATGTGAACTAATAAATATGGCAATATAAATAACGGACTACATTGTATTGTACAGTTAATCTATTATTTATCTTTAACTCGAATCAAGAACGTGCATTCAATAACATTTAGTCAGTAAAGCTTCTTGAGAATTTCGAGCTCATTAGGCCCATAAAATCATTAACACCTGCCCATAATTCACGAAAAACTCACCTAACCTACACAAGATCCGCCTCATTTGTACAGTCATGAATAAAACTTGAGAATGAGTTCGACAGTCGATATTTCATTTCGAAATCCAAATAAAACACGGCGGCTCTAAATTTAAAACGTCCAATCTGTCAACGGTCGAGCGCGTGTTGTGCGACGACGAATGGTCGCAAACGATACCTACATCTGTTGTCTATTTCGAGATTTGTCACCGTTGAGACTGTCTGCGCCGGAACTCGAAGGGAACTCGAACCCTTTTTTTCATTCAAATTCCTTTGACGAAAACCAATATCAGAATTGACACACAAAGCTCGAATGTGGAACACGGAATGAGGTATGATTTTTGGAATCCCGAGTGACTTTATTGGTATGTTACTAGTTTTACACGTATGCCAAATAGTAACTCTTTATTCTAACAGGTAAGTACTCCTGAATATGGTAGAATGTTACTATTTTTTTTATACTTATTACCTAGGAAAGAGGCAAGCAGGCCACCTGATGGTAAGTGGTCACCGCCGCTTATGGACATTTGCAACACCAGAGGGACTGTAAACGCAAAGACTTTTTGAGTTGAGAATCTTCACCACATTCAATATAAGTAATTTCTTTAAAAACTATATTTAGGGTAGATAAGATGTCCATTGGCATCAGAGAATAAGTACCATACTAATAATATGAATGTGGTTTATTATTGTAAGTCTTAATTTTATTTAACGGCAATATTGGATGCGATGCAACATGAATGCTTAGCATAATAGTATTAGGAATAACGTTTTCGTCTGATTCACATTGTACAAAACAATTCGAGGTAAATGTTTGACATCAAAGATCACGTAATTCCGTTAGCATTGTTAATTACTTAATCAAGGTTCGAAGGCTTCACACTTCACCTAAGCTCTGTTTGATATCCCAATGTTGAGTAAATTTATTCGCCTTACATACGTGACTTTGTATGAATATCGTCGCTTTGTCAAGTAACACACGATCTAGATACTCTAAGGATTAAGCGGAAATATTGGAAATTACCGTATGATTATTTGATATTTTAGTAGATAAACAATATTCTATTTTGGATTGATTTACAAACAAGTCGACGCAAAGAAATAAAATTTGAACTGTTCATAGGGACATAAATAATAACTTACTGGCCTCTTCGTGTAGTGGTTAGAGGCCCTGACCACTAAACCGGAGTTTGTGGGTTCGATTCCCACCCATGACAAATATTTGTGTAATGAGCACGAGTATTTGTTCTGTCTGGTTGTAAAATGATCTATATATGTATGTATTCAAAAATATATATCTATGTTTATCATTTGTCTGGTTACCATAGTACAAGCCTTGTTGCTTAAAGGCATTTGGCATCAGATGGCCGGGTGTCAGTTGTCCCAGGAAATTTATTTATTTACTAGTTGATGCTCGTGACTTCGTCCTGGTGGAATTGAATTTCATAGCTTTTATTTTTTTGCCGCGGAACCCTAATTTTATTCTATACTAAAAATAGCCTAAGTTACGCCTTCTAAAATCAGCTATTTACCAGTGAAACTCCCTTCGAAAACGGTCTAACCGTTGCGGAGATTAACCGGAACAAACAGACATACAGACAGACAGAAACTTTAAAACTTGCTTTTTTGGTACAGGTATCGTGTATGCATGTTGTGTAGTCATGTATGTCATTGTATGTGTAGGCATGTTGTGTCAAGCTGATATTTAAAATTACAAACAGACACTTCAATTTTATTTATCTGTATAGATTATTTTGGTAAACCGTTGACGGAAGCAGAGACCTTGAACTTTCAATCGTACTTTAAACTTCTAAGCGTAAGGTTCGGAATTTGATTGCACTCCAATGCGAGTGAGCTTTCCGAAGCTTATCGGATCGCTTTGTCCTGAACGCATTAAGCTAATTTGAATAGAGGCCTCAAAAAGCTCTTGTTCGGTTTCGTCCCTTTTCTGTGCTTTCGCCGCCCGATTGTGGGAGCCGACTGCTGCATGCATTCTTTTAGTCTCCAGACAGATGGGTTGAATTTTTTCAACGTAAATTATTGTCGTATAAATCAAGCACTTTATTAGCCACTTCCCGCAAACATTTCGCCGATAACCAAATGAATATGTTACGAGGTTTTTGATTGCGATTTTATCGTCTCCTGTCGCCTTGGTAATTAAAATGTTAAAAAATAAGAAATATAATTTAAGAGCCGTCTAAGAATCTGTCCAATAAAACAAATCGACACCAGATCGTAAGACGCGATAGAGTTTTAGACGGACTTAAAAATAAGCCTCTCAAGAATATGAAATCAGATAAGCCGCCGATCTCGACTGTCATCACATTAACTAATGGATACCGTCTACTGCATTTGACGTCTTGGGACGTTGGTATTTAGAATCATTATGCAACTTGACTAGCCTCGTGATGTGACGAATGTCCAAGATGCTTCACCGTGGGCGAAACCTGTGACAAATGACTCGTTCTGTCACAGCAGTGATAAATAACTGATTATGTTACACAGCATTTTGCCGTCATAATTAATTGACAACAGTTATCTACTCGGCATTACAGCCCCCACTGAATTTGATTACTAACCGGGCCATTAAGTTCATAATGCTGTCCGGTTCATCCAATATAAAGTATCCAGACAATCTACTAACGAATGAAACGGAAATTGTAATCCGATGCTTTCCACGCTCCGAGCATGCACCCCGCGGACTTGAATTTTATTTTTATTGCTTTATTATTTTATTGGGATTGCAAGCGCAAGTGCCTCTCGTTTTTACAGTTTACTTTCCGACCGGTTTCAGGGTTATAAATTCCGCGAGGTTTAAACGAACTCGCGCCCCGAGCCAACCGGCTACCACATTTATATAGGTACCGGTAATTTGTTACCGCTCCGAATTGAATGTGCGTTTCTTAAGTTTTAATGAGAAACAGTGAGTTATGGTTTATGTTGTACCTTAGACCTTTAAACAAATTTCTTTTGATGTCGCGTTCCGTTGTGATAAATACGGTATTATTTGTCGTTGTTGATACGTCGACAAAAAGTCGTAAACAATCTAAAATAACGAGCGAAATGATCGTTCACCGAAATAGTGCGTGGTATTCCGGTGATCCCGCTCAACAGTTAATTGCCGCATTTTTTCCGCGCTCGGCTGCCACGGATTCCGTAATTTGTCTTCTTAGAAATGAGTCGCGTCGTCGAATGCAAGCGACATGTAGATGCGGCCCGTTTTTTGTTAGAGAGACACCCCTCCTCAGTTTTCGGGCGGCGTAAATTACGTTTTAGTAAAATACCCCGGGGTAACGTTAGACGGGTAATTACTGTTTTAACTGTTGGGACAGAAATGTCAAACGCAACCTATTTTTGTTTGTCGGGTTTCCGTTGACATTTTTCCCTTTTCGCTCCAATTGAAGGCGAAACAGGAATTCGGAGCGATGCGATTGATTAAAAATACATTTCGTCAGTATCGGGTGAATAATTGAAATCCGATTCAGAGCGCCTCTGCGGTTACGTTTCGGGCGACATAATGCAATCAATACTTTGACGTATAATGCGGCGGTACTTTACGACCGGCGAAGATTTACGCTACCCCATACGCTATTTACGTTGGTTGTGATATTTTAACATTACGCTCACGCACGTTGTTGAATCGTTTTACGTTCAGCTTATAAGCGGTAGGCGATAAACGATGTCGGTACGGAGATCAACATTTTTTTATTTTACTTTCATCTTAGACAGATCGATGAATTTGATGTAGGTAAGTGGTCTTCCATTAAGCAGTGATAGCCTGGTGGTTAAGAATTGCGGTCTCCTATGGAGGTCCGGGTTGGATTCCAGGCACACAACTCTGATTTTTCGGAATTATGTGTGTATTATAAATTAATTATCACCTACTTTACAGTGAATAAAAACATAGTGAGGAAACCTGCATACGTGAAAGTTCCACAAAATGTTCTCAAAGGTGTGTGAAGTCTACCAATCCACCCTTGACCAGTATGGTACTCTATGGCCTAATCCTTCTCGTTCTGAGAAGAGACCCGAGCCCAGCAGTGGGACAAAAATGGGTTGATGACAGTCCGTGCAGTAGATTGCTATTAATGATTGTATTATTTATCGTAGTTCACGTGGTGGCGAAGCCACAGAAGAAGTAAGTACCTATCTATGTATACGCACATAGGATGCAGAGGCTAGCTAGTAGGAATCGTACAGACATACGTGTATCTCATGACCGCTTAACACCCGTTTCTTGATCTATACTAATATTATAAAGAGATAACGTTTGAATTTTGTGTTTGTTTGTACCGATTTAACTAAAAAATTACTGTATGGATTTTAAAAATTCTTTCACCATTTGAAAGCTACATTGCTGTGGATACCATGGGGCATGCTGTAGGTAACAATAGGCATATCTTATTTTCTAAAATATTAAGAATTGCAAATTGCAATAATGTAACGTAAGGTATCAAAAATTTTCTTTTTTTTGCATGCGCTGCCGAAACCTTCGATGAGACCTAAAATAATGGATTTATTGTATTCATAATTTCCTACAAATAAGTCCGCGAGGCTATATGTCTAACTATTATAAATAAGTCACAATAAAGCTTTAAAGCAACAGGAAAGGTGAAATCTAAGTCTCCGCGGACGAAGTCGCGGGCTAACTGCTAGTATGAGATAAAATCATAATCATGATGGTAAGTAGTCACCGCCGCTTATGAATATTTGCAACACCAGAGGAATTACCAATGGATCGCCGGCTTTCAAAGAGAGGTCTTCTTGCGCCTTTTTTTGAAGAACCTCATGTTATAACGCTCGAGGAATGCATCACTTGTACACGTGCCGTAGAAATAACCGTGCCAACCACAGAACACAAAGAAGAAGATAGAAGTGGTGTAAGTGTCGATTAGTATCGATGTCGATTAGTGTCGACCGTTGTAGCCAAAAACACACAAATACGTCAT
>DWTS01000188.1:0-11936 GCA_018250615.1 Oechydrus chersis rufus | reverse complement strand
GGCCTGCATGCTCGTTCGCTACTTTATATCAAATAAAGAAAAAATAAAAAAAAGTGAGACGCATAAGCTTGGATTCTCTGTTTACGCACAAAAAAGAGGTTGTCTACAAAATTTTCAAAAAAATCGTTAACATTGATTTAAAATTGAATACAGCGCCATCTATAAAGTATAAAGCTAATTTTATACATATCTATCCATCGGGAAAAGTATTTATGTCTTCCTTTAAAGTCAATGTCAAATGTTTTTATTCAAAGTAGATTCATACAGAATTATTTTTGAACGTTAAAAACTCTGGTAACGTTTCGGAAAATAAAACGTTATGGAGATGAAATGTACAATGCTTTTATTATATACTCCTTAGATAGAATTCACCAAAAATAAACGTATTAAAAAATTGCGTCTAACAGTTAGCCTCTAAAGCACTCGGCGCTCCTCGGCGTCCATTAAGAGCTTGCGGGATACGCTCGTTTTTACACTGAACCGCCATCTTGCTTGTGTGGCTGAGTCACGCACACAAGCTTAGAAAAGTGAAGATATGTTTTTTTAAACGCTGACACTGTCATGTTACATCTATAGAGTATATATATTATTTCATACATGTCTACACTATTCTATGTCTACAATATCTCGAGTTGCAAATACAAAAGTCATTCGACGCCGGAAGACACTTATTTGAGAGATCAGATGCAACTGCTTATTATGTCACCAACACTTAAGATATTCGAGAATGAAGTATGAACAGACGTACTCATTCATTAGCTATTGATATAATTACCCACTCCGATAGATATAACCTTTAAGCGACTGTTTGTTTCTAAAAGTATAAACTGATATTTTAACATTAAACAAAGCATCGAAACGCTAATTAAAATACAAGAAAAGGAAATATTTAATCGTTAAAAACATGGAAGATTTCAGTATTTTTTTGTTTGTGTAGCAAAAATTTAAATATGTGGCCGCCCTTTCAAAGTTATGCCGTTATATGAATGTCAATCTATTATTCCACAAATACTATAGATGAAAGTTAATTTGCAACTCAATCAAATTAACGCAGATAGTTTTTAATTTATTTTCGCATTTATCATTTTCATTATGTTCTTTCATAAATCAATGTTTAGTTTATGGGTATATATTAGCTATTTCGTCTTTAATTTAAACAAGCTGATGCCATGACTTCGTCTGAGTGGAATTGAAGTTCATGGTTTTAATTTTTTTCCCGAGAAACCCTAAGTGTATTTTAAACTAAAAGTAGCCTAAGTAACGTCTTATAAAATCAGCTATCTACCAGTGAAACTCCCATCGAAATCGGCCTAACCGTTTCGGAGTTTATTCTAAAAAGCACAAATTAAAATTTGTATCTGTCTGTCCGTCTATCTGTCTGTTTCTTTCGCTTTCTCTCCGAAACGGCTGGCCGATTTTGACTTTTTGGCTGATTTTATAAGGCGTAACTTAGGCTACTTTTAGGGGAACGTGTACCGCGATCCAATAGTCTTGAATCTTTAAACGGCACGCCAACAAAAACAAGCACAAACTCAACACAATAGTTCGTTAAAAACGAAACGACACTGTCCACTCCATTACAATTTTTTAAAAAACAAAACTACGGTACGGCTCTCTCAACGCCGGCACACGCACACATTTAAAGCGGGAGTACAATACAAAAGCAATTATTTACAAAAATCTCTTTGGAAATACCCCACAACTGCTTGTCGCAGGTAACCGCAATATTACCAGAAATATTTTACGTCGTTACAAGCACTTTGGCGCGCGTTTTCATGTACTTTTTCATAAAGGTTTAAAATGTATTTTGACCTTAAATTAAATAAATTCTGTTACATGTTTTTATTGCGACGCGACACGAATTAAGGCCATTAAAATATTTTGCTCAGATTCATGGTAGAAATGTGTTGCACCGATGAAATACCACGAGCGTTGTTTGCGGAGGCGATACACATTAAAATGTATTGCATATCGAGATAAAATAAAATTGAACTTTTCGTTTAATTAGATAACAATAGTATTCGTTTAATCCTGTGTCCGTGGCAAATAAATGACACATATTGTTAGTTATGACAATAGCTTGACTACTGCTTGTTAATGTATTCAATTATTGAAAAACATAGTAAAAATTCGTGCTGATAACTATTTTGTTAATATTTAAAATTTGAGTTAAAGATAAGATAAGAACATTTATTAAAAAACATTAAAAAAAGTATTCTCAGTTGAAGAATATGTTCCAGAAGAACGGGACAAAATTTCCGGTATGGCCGTAATTTTGTGTGATTTTGTAATAAATGTCCAAAGCATTTCATTCAGCATTTTCATGGCTTGCATATTTATATATGTACCCTACCATCCCATACTCAATAGGTTTATTATCGCCTTGTAAAATCTTAAATTATGCGACATATACAGTCATATCGTTTAATCGCGTTGACATACAAGTTTGATTTTTTTCAAGTCTGAAAGAGATCGACACATGTATCTCATATAAAATTCAGTTCAATATCTCTACTACTTCTTGAGAAAAAAGGTCTTAACAGACAGACGGAAGACAAAGTAATATTACTAAGGATTCGGTTTTTTCCTTTATTGACCTAAAAACAAATTAACTTGTACCTGATATTAACTGTCTTAAAAAAGCAAATTAATTTACACATTTTTAATACAGCCTCCCCTTTCGTTTGTACACTACATTGACAATTTAGTTGCATTGCAATGGTTCCTCAAATTTGTTTTGAGTTGCTTATAAACCAAATATATATAACCAATTTTTGAAAATCGGCTTATTCGTTAAGCTGTTAAAGCGTCGAGAACTTTCTCTTTCATACTTTTCAATATAAGTATTAAGGAAACCGTACATGTGTGTGCTGTAAGTATACGACATAATTTATGTAGATGTACACACTTAAATATATCATAGGTCTCACATAATCTGTAGTCGAATCACAATTTCTCAGCGGCAAGTGTCAAGATGTTGACACCATTTGTCGCCACGTGCATATGCTCCGCGCGACAGAGGTCTATGCAGCGAAACAACATCTATTTGATTCTTATCTCAACCCCCTACCCCTGTTCCTCCTCCGCAAACGGCCAAAATATAAACAGGTAAAATGTTTTCATTGTGGAGAAAAAGTTCATTTCGTAGACAAGATCTTCTGTCTTTTTTTAAAACTCTGTTACTATATTTTTTGAAATACGATATAAGCTCTCTTACGTCCTTTAAAACTATTCACATTATATCGTAGGTATGTACGTAAGGACATGTACGAGCGGACCTAATAGGCACCATTAGGAGTTTCTACGGGTCTAACAGATAAGCTCTGAAATGCCTTAATTTATTTACAATTTTAGTTACGGTGTATCCCGACCCGTTCGAGATTAACATTAACAAAACAAAACGAAATAAACCCGCACAAGCGACTGAATTTGAACATCAATAAAGCTGAAGAATAAATTATGTTTCTGTTGTATTTACTGTTCAGCTCTTTTGTTTTCGAAGCAAAAAGTATTCGAATAATCCTCAAAGAAGGAGAAAACGGAGGGCTCGAGAATTCCTTAACGCCAACGCAGTAAAGCTTGGCTTGGTCAATAAACTGCAAGTATTCGTCGAAACTGTCTAAATAAAACGTGATTTTTATAGAAGTCATCTCGCAAAATGTAACCAAAATCATAGCGGGCGATAAAAGTTTTATTGGCTCTCTATTGTCTCCCGAGAGGACATAGGTGAGTGGGCGCGAGTAAGCGGGCGGCAGCGGAAGCGGAAGCGGAACGCCCCCGCTCCGACCCCCTTCTTCGTCGTCCACTGAAAACTACGTACTCCACAAACGTTGAACCAAAAACAATTGGCACTTTAAACAACTTTCAACTCAGACGCTCCGCTAACAATGTTTCCAGCGTACAGTGGATTCATTTAAAAACACGCTGCGATAGCATAAGCAACTTTGAATTAAGTATCGCAGTTTAAAATTGTTGCCATAAAAAGTTGCCATAGTAGTTGCGATGTTGGTAGGAAATTGCATCGATTCCTATATTACTCGTATTTCTCAAGCTCGGGGCGGCGGGCGGCGCGGCGTCCGCTCCGCTCAAAAGGAATCGAATCTAAATTCATCGAATACAAATAAAAGTATGCTTCCGTGAAAGTTCCACCATGCAATTAAACCGCACTTTGCTGGTACAATCTCTTGAAATAAAGAACTTTGAGAGAGTGTCCTTTTTGTGTGAACTCCTCTATTTCTTTCCGCGCCCGTTGCACTGAATATAACGTGGGCCAGTAATAGCTACCTGGACACAATTGCACGATGTCCGAGCTCGCACATTTCTTGCAGCATTATTTTTAACGGCCAACTATCATAATCCTCTCCCTTATTGTTATGTTCCGACTGATAGAACTCCGTTACGTTTTGTTGCAATTGCTGATAGCGAAGTTTTGTACTTTTGACACAAAAATAATTTTAGACTAACAGTAACGAATAATAATATAATATATCCTGGAACAACTCACACATAGCCATCTGATCGGAAAGCAACTAGACTTGTACTATGGTGAACAGACAGCTCATAAACATCCATATTTATATATTTTTAAATACACACATAGACACATATGTACATAGATAATTTTACAACTTGCAGGACTTATTCTTACTTGACGTTGCATGTAATGCGTCGCTTCACTAAGACTAAATTCTTAGCTTCGTTTCAAAGTGTGGCCGTCATCTACACCTTTCAACCGAAACAAATAAATGCTCGACGGAAGAAATAGCTGAGGCGGTGGTGCTGCCTGGTTCTATCACCTGGAAAACACATGGAATCCTTATGTGGTTGGGGATATAAGTGTAAAATATATTATAATTAATTAAAACTAGACCACAAGAAAATTTGGATATTTATAAAACCAAACAATTTATTGGCATTATAGCATAGTCGACGTGAAGCAATTCTTACATTTTAATACCTACAATTTTTGCTCTACTAAAAATTTGCCAGTTTCCCCAAAAACCCTATCTATGGTTTGATATTTCACGCTTTACATGCAGCCTCAGACGAAACTTCCATGTTCCTTCCGAATGTAACATCTGGCTAATGTCTTACGTTTCAATAGAAAGTAGATTTGTACATCGCTTAAACTTTAAACTATAAAAATAAAATTGGTGCTTAATATTTTTTTAATGCCAACGTACAATCGTCTAATGCAACAAGATAAAATGTTAACATCAACTGAAAGTGATGTAATATTAACCTGTTATTGTCCCAACGGACACGTGTCTGTTTATCACATGATGGGCTCGGTTTATTGTCCATCACATTGATATCTGAAGCGCGCATAGCCCCGCTAACTGTGTTTATTGTAAACGATCAAAAAAGTTAAGCAGCGGCTGGTGCGGTTGAGATTTAGATGGGTGACCGCTAGTTGCAATTTTCATATGCGAAACGCATCGGTGAGCATTAAGGTTAAGCTATCAGTACTAGTTGTCATTGAAAGATGGCAGACGTTAACCCGTGCAGGTAGCCTTATGAATGGTCTGGTAACATCCGACAGACGAGTTTGCCTCTAACCACTGTCTCCACCAAACCACACTGGAGCAGTATGGTGGAATATGCTCCAGGCCTTCTCCACTTGTGCGAAACCCGTGCTGAGCAGTTGGGCATCAATAGGGTTGCAACCATCACCGAATATAAACAGTTACAACATCAGAGGACATCACAGAAATCCGGAACCGACTGCTTAACGTACCCACCGAGACTGCTTAACTTTGTTGATCGTTTACAATCAACACAGCTAGCGGAGTTATGTGCGCTTCGTAGTGCATCACAGCATATCAAGAAAAATAGTTTCTTGCAAACATAGATATGTCTTTATTTATATTTTCTGCATTCAAATCAAGAGATTAAAATCTATACAAGAGATAAATGTCATGAATAACGTTCCGAAAATAGGGATAAGTTTTCGGAAAGTTACTAGACGGCTAAGTCAGCAATATGTTAGAAACAATATGACGGTTGGCACCTGTCTGAAATGAGCATTGGAGAATGTTGTAGCAGTGGACGTTTTCCTAACTTTGGGTACGGTTATAAAGCACCCGATAACCAGGAAACTCGACTGCTAATCGACCAGCTAATGCGACCAGTTCCAGTTCGAATATGAATATTGTATTGGAATTAAAGAAGCTCGTGACCTATCTTATTGTGTAATTGGATCAGACTTAATAAGACACGCGGCCTACATGAAGTCGACCACAGATGAACTAAGTAAAAACTCCTCATCTTTTAGAAATGCGTATTGCGGTGCTACCAATTTGAAGAAACTATGTTACAAGTATCATAATGGTTACCATATTAAGAAAAATGGAGAATTTTATTCGAATTAGTCAGCCCACGACTGACCTCTAAAGTCAAAAGCTTATTACAAACAATAAAAACGATTTCGTATAACTGCACCTTACGACAAAATGCGTCATTCTGTGACCTCGGAGTAAGAGAAATGGAAAATCATTTCCTTTCATACTATAGTTACTGTTGTGTAACAAAGCAAAAAGCACTCCTGTATTCCGGTATTTAGCTGGACTTTCTACTTAAACGCTCGACTCTGCTCTATGCAAATATATGTACGTACATGGTGCGTTCATTTTGCTTCCACTGATTTCCAAAAGAAAATTATTCAACTTCAAATGGATCTTCTAAATCGAGATCCGCCCCATTGATTCATGGTTCAATAGGGGGCCCTTTTTCCCCTCTTTCAAATATCAAACAATAGTTTTAAACGGAACAAAGAATTGCACTCATTGGAAAGCTTTCTTTGATTCGTCTCCACGTTGAAAATTGTTAGTAACGGAATAAAAGAGAAAATACACTGAGATTTTAGGACACGAGAACAATTCTGTGAAAGGAAATGTAGTTGTAAACACTAGGTATAGCGATCCAGATGCCACCATGTGCGTGCGGTATCTTAGAAGAACTATACCAAATATTTTTTCGCTGTACATTACTGAGTCCTCCTCGCGTCATATTCCTCATTACTGAGGGTCGCGATCCTCCCTTGCTGGAATCATCTTGATTTTTTTGGCTATGTAGAGTGCTTCGTGCAATTTGGTGTCTGGATTTGTTTGTTATACCCAGTAAAAAAATGCGATATCACAATTAAGATTTCTGTTTGGTCCTACCTATGTTTTAGTTAAATGCTAGCAGCACATTAACAAAATGCAAATATTCGGGGACAAAAATTTAAAACCAAATATTAAAATACAATTATGTTATTAGGGTTCTCTCTACCCTAAAATATGTTATTATGAAGATGAATATTGAGGAAGCAGTGACTATATAACCTAATTATGCTATTAACCTAATTATTATACAAGCATGCTGTTAATCTTTTGATTACATTATAAAAAAAATACGTAACGGACATTTCTAAATAAACATTTTCTTAGGATTTCTGCGTCTGAATATCATATGACATAGGATTGCACAGACATATTAATGCTGACCTCGTTAAACTTTAACTCTTAACTCCTTATATTAACATGAAACAAGCTCTTATTGATCCTCAAGTTTTACTTTACTCTGTCATAAAGGGAAATTATATAAATTTACTTACACAAATATACCTACATTAATTTCTTTATTTTATTGAACTACAAAACGCAAGAGTTTATCCAGTTACCACTCATTTCAACCGAGTTACAAGAATTTTCTTGCGAAAGAAACAGGTGCCGGTGACCTTCCATACAGCTTCTACCAAACCCAAACAGAATTTAAGTTTTTTTATTCTTTAACCTTCTATAAGCGATAAAGCCGGCAGGCCCCCTGATCACCGTGGCCACCATCGTCAATGGACATTTATCACTAGACGCATCGCCAATGCATTACCAGCTTTGAAGGTTAACCCTATTAGCGCCTTTTTTCGAGAACCCTATGTTATAGCGTTTCTGAAACGCCTCTAACTTCTACATAAATTCATCCACAGAACATCGTTACGAAGACTATGATGGAACTTAAATAATGTACGATGGTACAAAAATAGAACGCCTCGTTACATAAACAGCTCAAGAAATAAAAATTAAAACAATATTTTCAATATCTTCAAAGTAATGTTTCCCCAAATACCTGTCGCAAGTTTGGTTAGTGGTTAAGTGCTTTTGGATTCTCAGTTACAGTTAAAACAATACAAGCTAAACCTTAACAAGGAAAGAACTAAGTAGATTACACAACTGGCACCACATAAAGCGGCAACTGCGGTTTTGTGGCGCGAATTTAGCGGATCTCTGCTGCAGTTCTGGGAATAGTTTTGCACAACAAAGAATCTACCACGACACTAGCTACTATGTGTATTAAGAAAGTGATACCTTAATCTCTTTTGCTATGATGCTTAAACTGCGATAGTCTTAAGCGCATACCTCTTGAGTTTAGTTTGGTTATTGTTCGTATTAGAATAAACTATCTGTTGGATTGACTCCTCTAGGTAACACCTTCAATAGGCAGAATCTTGTCTAATTTTGCTACAACGCGTCCTCTTTAGATACTCACCCACCTGTAAATAATCCTTATCACAGCTAAAACTATGTTTATATAATTGAAAAATTAAGATATATTAAACAACTGTGAGTGTATGAAGCGACTGCTGTGGTTTTGTGGTACACGCTAAGCGGATCTGCGGGGAACTGATCTGTTGGGTAGTTTTATACCCGTACTACAAAGAATTAACCGCAGCTTAGCGTTTGTGAGCATTATGCAGAACATTAATATATCAAAGCCACAATATTTTGAATTAACTCTGTATATGATAACGTCAAAGGAGATAAAACAATAGATTTTTGTACGAACATACATAGTCATACATGCAGATTATAAATGAAGTTAATGTCCATGACCCATTCATTCATTCATTTAGAAAAAAACTCCAAATTACGTCTTTTGTCAGATCCACCAAAATGAGCCATATCTTACAAAAGATGACAGCATTTTGAGATTAACTGATCCAAGTGCCCATCATAGGAGCACAAGAGCAAAGGAAAAAATGCATTATATTATTAACTACTAAATTTTACCCGTATTTCCTGCCCTAACAATGTTGGTCAATTGAGTAGGCGAAAAGTGTAAGAGCGTAACAAAGAAACCCACGAACGTCTGATTAGAATGAATCCTCTAGTTAGGACGTTCTTTTATACTTTTTAGATTGTCAACAATTATTTATTTATTTATCCGCTTAGACCTGAATATTTGCACTTGTAACCTGCGTGAAATCCTTTTAATGGCCCACTGCTGTGCACGGGTCTCACCTTACAAGAGGAGAAGGCTTGGAGCATAATCCACCACGCAGCTCCAGTGCGGAGCCTGTGTCTCCTGTGCAGTCTCCTAGTGGAGACAGGTTAGTGGCCAACCCGTATGTTGAATGTTGTCAGACTTCCCATAAGGCCTCCGACACAGCTTAACGAATGCCATCTATCGATGACAACCGGAACCGACTGCTTAACGTGCCCTCCGAAGCACAGAAACGCACATGAAATTTTTGCCAATATCGGTCACCCATCCAACTCCCGACCACGCCCAACGCTGCTTAACTTTATTGGTCGTTTACAATCAACATAGCTAGTGGGGCTACGCGCCGCGTAACCTAACAAGCATATAAAAAATATACCAACCGCCTTGATAACCTCCTTCTTTCTGAAGTCTGTTAAAAACTTGTGATTTGCGCAGGTAGTGAGCGACCCCTGCGGTTTTGTGGCACAACTTGCCGCGACAAATTCTAACGGACTCCAACTCAGTTCTCCAGTTCTGCACTACAAAGAACAAACCGCGACATACACTTAGCTGTGCTACGAAGTTTTAGATTTATATATTACCGTTCTATTAAATAGTATACTATGCTACTATGATAGTGCAAAGGGTTAAAATTTTAAATTAAAAAGTAATTTAAAATTTGAATAACATATTACCCGACGCGAAAGTAGGTATCCTATCAATTTACACGATAATAGGTGTAGGTAGAAGATAATTAGATGGAAGAATTATTTTAATTAGAATTTAATGTTGAAACCAGCATGACGCCCATATTGTAATATTACAACCAATAAAAAATTCAATAAATCCTTCATTTTCAATTAAATTTTATTAAATTTTATCTAGGAAATTTTTAATAAAATTTCACTTCAAATTCCTTATACTTTCATTTTTTACATTAGTATGTCACAACGCCTAAGGACTAAGTTGTTTTCCTCACAAGAATGTATTCACCTAAAACACGAGAATTGCTGCACGCAAGAAATGGGTGAGACAGTTGTACTTCCTCCGACCGAACCATAGAACTGTATAACCCGACATATATCATCGGGTACATTCACTACGCTTGAGAAATAAGGTGTGTTCCTCGCATAAAGATAGCCGACATACACAGTCACACCTTTCTCCTGAAACATGACAATTGTTTCAAGGAAGGATGAGGCGGTGATACTTCTCTTATCGAAATTCACATTTCTATCACCTGACTATTAATACGTGCGCGCCTTAATTAACCGCAGAATATATTCAACGTTCACAATTTAATTCGAAATGCGGATAAGAGCTTTACGTTTACAAGAAAGAGGTGACATTTAGTAGAAACTGTGCACGTATACTGCGGCCTCTGTGGTTTTGTGGCTCAACTCGCCGCGACAAATTCCAGTGGACTCGTGGCTCAGTTCCGGCTAGTTCGCACTACAAAGAACAAACCACGGCACACTTAGTGGATGTACGAAGCGAAACCGCGATCTGCATATCTAATGCCTTTAAACGTATTCTTGTATGCCTTGCCTGCAACCCTTTTAATGGTCCACTGCTGAGCACGGGTCTCTACTCACAAGTGGAGAAGGTTTAGAGTATTCTCCACCACGCTGCTCCAGTGCGGATTGGTGTAGACAGGTTAATGGTTTTAATTAACACTCCCTCTATTAGTGGTCACTACATTCGCCATTAATACGTATAAGCAATTCTGAATAGATAATGGTCATAGATTTAAGTTAATTATGATTACTACTTGAGGCCATCCACAGTTGCGTACACGCATGTTATACTCTCTAACTGATTTTATTTTTCTATTAATTCTCTACTTTCGTAACATGAAAACAGAGTAACGCTGCACCAGTCAACAATAATTTAAGCTTTTCACACTAAGATTCTATATAACGCGGGTGCCACACACACATACATATGTAAATACACGAATGAGTATAATGTGGGTATTTGAGTTAAAAGTGAATGAGTTTTTTCTAAGTTAGTGTGACTTACCCAAGACTAATAGCAATTTCTCATCAGGTTGGGTTACAGCCAAGCACTAGCTCACCAAAGAAAAAAACAGAACGTAAATCTGAATTCAACATAAATATTTCGTCTGAGCGAGAGCTAAAATTTTGACTTTTGAACTTTTCACGCTTCACGGACATTAGCGGAATCGCACTTTAAAATTTAAAATTTGTTAAATCAACCCTAATTTGACACGACGTAACTAGCATACGTCTCAAAAGATATTAACCGTAAAATAATAATAAGCGAGTACATTACAAGCTGATTTCAGATTAGCAAGCGGTATAGTCGTAACGTATAACGTTATTTCTCCATAAATGCGCCCTAAGGAGCCATCATCAGCTTCGGCTAAGCAATTACATTTCATATGTACCTCATTTACATATACCAGAAATGAGATTTGAACGCAAACCAAATTGAATCGCTCCGCCGTGTGTTCCGGTCATGATGCCATGTTCACTAGAGAATATTGGATAATATTGCCTCCAAATAAATACCTTGTTATAAATATGTACTTTTAATACAACGTATAAAATTGGGAATATTATAAAATGTTTTAAATCAGTACCTACCACTTAAGTTATTATTGCATTTATGGCAATAATAAAAGCCAAAAAATAATATATAAAATATTATACTCGTTCCATTTGATCAATATT
>DWTS01000187.1:0-11941 GCA_018250615.1 Oechydrus chersis rufus | reverse complement strand
AGGGGTTAAAAAACGGGTTGAAGCTTTGTATGAAACTTCGTCATTTTGTATGTTAGAGACTTGAAATATATGAGCCTATAATTACATATGAGCCTATAATTAGGGACAAAGGTTCACAGTATATTTATTTTTTGAAATTTTGACCATTAAGCGGTAAACGCAAGGGTGGGCTTGAAATTAGTGTTAATAGTGGTGTAGTGATGAAATTAGTGTTAATCTATTTAAAAATAAATTTGATTACTTAGAAACGGATTGTCATAAGTTTGTTGTTGTCAATTTTATTGTGAAATATATGTTGGTGATGGTGAAAGATTTTTATTAATCTGACCTAAAAATGGAAAACTAACAATTATTTGCGGGAGAGGGTTGTAGAGGCGTTAATATTTAAACCTACGCGATCGAAGTCCGGGACGAACTGCTAGTGTTTTATAAACTTAACGAGCTGATAATGCCCGAGACTTCGTCCGGGTAGAATTAAATTTCAGGGGTTTTATTTTTTTCCCGCGGAACCCTAATTTAGTTCGAAACTAAAACTAGCCTACGCCCTATAAAATTAGCTATCTACCAGTGAAACTCCCGTCGACATCGGTGTAGCCGTTTCGGAGTTTATCCGGAACAAACAGACAGACACACAGACAAGTACTTTAAAAATAGCTTTTTCGGTATAGGTATCGTGTATACTTTCATATGCATGTTGTTCCAAGCTGATATTTTGATATTACAAACAGACACTTCAATTCTATTTATCTATATAGATAATGTGCATAAACTTACATACAATGATAAAAAAGATTTGACAAAAAATAAAAAAGCAAAAAATATCTCACCGTAGTGGTCAGGCCAGATAGAGGTGACCTAAATTTCAAAGTCGTGCTAAAAGGGTAACGGGTGTGGTTCAATACGACATATGGATCAATGGAAAAAATATCTCCCACGCGAGTTGTCGACACATGCGAATCATTTGTACTAAATTGTAGCTTAGCACAACATTTATGATGTTACTTCTTACTAATATTATAAAACTTAAGACTATGTTATTCATTATTATTTTATTGAATATTTTATTGATTAATTGACTTGGCCATCAAATATATTAACGCTCATACTAACTTACACTGTAAAAATTCGGTCAAGAGAAAACATCATAGTATATTTTCAATATCATAAAATATACTCTTTAACTTTTAGGTATACCTAATTGATTTACAGTAGGTACAGCTTTAGGTCTCAAACACAGTGGCGCGTCCCACGCAATCGCGTCGCCGCCACGTGCGAATAATTTGAAAGCCTAAATTTATTGCTGCTTTGTATTACACGCCTTTTATATTTGACGACACGAAGGTGCAATAGTCAAGAGACGTATTCCGGGGATACCAACTCGGGAGAGCATTTCAAAATTACACTTACAATAAACAGCTTTGCACGGCACGGTACATTACAAAATTACGCATTGCACGGCACGGTGCATTACAAAATTGCACTTACAATAAACGGCACTGCACAGCACGGTGCATTACAAAATTACACTTACAATAAACGGCTTTGCATGGCACGGTACATTACATTACAAAATTACACTTACAATAAACGGCACCACTCCGGTCGGTCCTATACTATATATACTATGTGAATCTAGCCAAGTCCAGCTGCTTTCTTCAGGTCATCAGTCCACTTGGTCGGAGCGAGCTGTGCTTTTATTGCCGAGACGTGGTCGCCAATCGAGGACCTTCCTTCCCCTTCGGGTATCAGTCCTTTGAATGATATGGCCTGTACATTACCACTTCAGCAGATGTTAAAAATTATTAGGTATAGGTATGTATATTAAAAATTGATCATCTCTTGTTTTGTCGGTGAGGGAAAACATAGCAAGTAAACCTATCTGGAGTACATATATATCAGCTAATTCTACATACTAAGTACTTAAAAGTAGACTAGTCTACCAATACGTTCTTGGCTGATGAATTAGGTTCTAATCTTTTTTTACTAAAAAGGAGTAGGTATTTCTACAACTTACGCTGACACAGGTACATGCTACAGTTAGAGCTGATACAGCTGACAACGATGTTAGGAAGTGTAATTATAAAATATACCTACACAACTACAGCGTTGTTTTACGTAACTATGGGTAAAATCGCACTGCAGTCGTGTCGCCTGCTGAAAAGGGTTCTCTCCCGGTATGCCGTTATCGTCATATTTGACTCATGGCGCATACATCTTAGGCTATCTATCACACCGAACGAGACAAAAACATAGTTCGCGAGCCCTGCATAGTTCTGCCGTATTGTCAACTCGAATAAATGGGTGGGCTCGCTACACGGCTGCTAGTAGTATTGCCAAGTTGTCAATTTTCCGTGGGATATTTCTACTCGTATTTAAAACGTTAATAATAAAAAGATCTTAACAACAAGCAAATCTCAAGGAGTGAAGAAGTTTATAAGCACACTCGGTATTAGGTAAATAAATACTCCCTTATGCCGTCATAGTCATTGCCATCATAGACATTAATTTACCACTAACCAAGCAAAAGTGATGCTATGCTGTCAAATGTAAAGTTTTATCAAATTTAGCTTCACTATTCTTGAACACTAATTAAGATATCTGCCTCTTACAAGCGTGAGCTGTAGACGGCAACCAGATTTTTCAGCCGAAATACAAGAGTTATTCAAATACAAATTCGAGCCTGATGTCTGGTTGCCTATGTGATGCATCTACCTTACTTCCTTTCTTTTTTGCCTGCAATCCTTTTAATGGCCCACTGCTGAGCACGGGTATCTACTCACAAGTGGAGAAGGCCTGGAGTATACGCCACCACGCTGCTCCAGTGCAGATTCGTGGAGGACTTTTTTATTTACACGCTGCTTTTCCAATTATTATTCAGACTTATATTCCTTTCGCGTGATTATAGATAAATATTTAAGTTTACTTTGATCACTTATCATAGTATGCACTACTATTTGATATGTTCATCACATAAAATAGCGTGTTAAAGAGAATAAATATCGCCTCATAAATTACTAGTTGCCAGTCGATAGCTAATCTAATTTTAACATTTTATAACCAGTTTTACTTTTTTCAATCCTGCAATTTGCCACGTCCAACCTGGCGTTACCAAGTACGGCAAAACGAAAAGAAGGCGTGCGATCGCGCGCTATATACGGAATCTAAACAGAGGAACAGATGTTACGTATTTAGTAATTAAATATAGAATGTGCCGGTAAGTAACGTGTGTTTGCGCTGTCTGTTTGTGGGTTACACAATAATAGTGACGACTAAAAGTTTTGGTCAATTTTATGACTGTTTATACTTTTATACATCTTGAATTCGGTAGTTTTCTAGGTGTTTTAACAAATGTACATTTAATTTACTTGTAGTATGCGGCAAGAGTTAACGGATGATAATTTTACTTACTTATACAAGTCTCCACAAATCCGCAATGGAGCAGCGCGGTGGAGTATGCTCCAAGCCTTCTCCACTTATACGGGATCGACAACGGTGGTGATCGAAATTAAAGCGTATTTTCTCCTCGACAGCTGATTTAATTGTGAATTTCTTATAACTGACATGACAGTTATAAAAATTAACAGGAACGAAGTACATACAAAATGTTTTAAAAGCCACCCTCAGAAATAGTGATAAATTATACTTATATAAAAACAGATGGTACCGTCTGCTTGTATGTAATATTATTTAAGTATTTTATTTATACGACATTAACATGCCGCCTCCCAAGAACGCAGTTCTTAATTCGAGGCTCACAAAATAAAATAAATGGACTGTATAGATAATATTTGACTACTTCAATACAACAAATAACAAAATACACATTGAATGAATAACATTACAACGCTTAAGATCTGAAAAAAGGTATAGGATCATAGTCTCAGTGAATAAATAAAATTGAATAACGATGCTAAGTTACACAGGTAAAATACATAATTTAGCTACAGGTCTCTTAATAAAATTATTCTTATACTTTAGGGTTACTACTCTAGTGACATTATCTGAACCTGGGTGTTTCTTTGTTACCCTGCCATATAGCCATTTAGCTGGTGGTAAATTATCTTCTATTACTAATACAATATCCCCGACATTTGGTTCTGGATTTACCTTTGCCCACTTATACCTGTGGCAAAGTTGCGTCAAATATTCCTGAGACCAACGCCTCCAGAAATGTTGAACCATGCGCTGGGTCATTTGCCAACGACTCAAAGATGTTAAATTGGAATATTCAAAGTTATTGTCGGGTGGTATGACCAGGGGCTCACCAACTAAAAAGTGACCAGGGGTCAACGCGGTTGGGTCATCAGGGTTGTCACCTATAGAGGCCTGTGCAATAGGTCTAGAATTAAGACAAGCCTCAATTTGTGTCAACACTGTAGACATCTCCTCATATGTTAAGGTACTGTCTCCTAAAACTCGCCTTAAATGGTATTTGGTAGACCTTACCCCCGCCTCCCATAAACCTCCGAAATGAGGAGCGTGAGGCGGAATAAAGTGCCAAGTGGTACCGTTATTGGCTAACCATTCTGCTAGTTCTGGCAGTATGGCAGACCTTTCTTTTGCAAACAAAATTTGCAGCTCCTTCGAAGCACCTACAAAATTGGTGCCATTGTCACTCCAGATCTGATAACAATGACCTCGTCTTGCCACAAATCTTTTAAAAGCTGATATAAAACCTTGAGTAGTAAGATCACTGACTGCTTCCAAGTGTATGGCTCGTGTAGCCATACAAACAAATATACAAATGTATCCCTTGTAAGATCGGTGACCACGACCTTTAGACACTCTGATGTTAATCGGTCCGGCGTAGTCCACTCCAGAATTAGAAAACGGTCTACTTATATTTGTTCTCGAGGTGGGCAATTGCCCCATGAATTGTGTATTGCCTGCGGCCTTATATCTCGTACAAGTCACACATGTACGGTAATGTTTCTTTACGAGGTTTTTAATTCCTATTATCCAATATTTCACACGTAAATAAGTCAACATAAGTTGAGGTCCTCCATGCATGGTTTTCTTATGGGCTTCATCAACCAGTAATTTCGAAATATGAGCTTTACTTGAAAGTATGATAGGATGTTTGGTCGAATCTGATACTTCAGCATGATCAATTCTCCCTCGAACCCTTAAAACTCCTTCATTATCTAAATAAGGAGCTAAACTACATAATTTACTTCCTCTTTTTATCAGTTTGTTCTTTAATAATTCTTCTATTTCTGCCTTAAATTCTTCCCGCTGAGATTGACGTATGCAGATTATTAACGTTTCATCAAGCTCTTCTTTAGTAATAAATGGCTTTTTAGATCGGTCTGACTTAGGATGCCTAATTTTTAACATTCTTCGACAATAAGCGAGGACTCTAAGCATTCGGTTTAGTGATGAAAATCTCAACCATATGGTGTCAGCATCTTCAATTGTAGACGTAAGAGCCTTTACCTCCCTCCGTTCAAGATCTGTTTGTAGGTCTGGTCGTCTGTATTTAATGATGGGATCTTGCAACCAAGCAGGACCGTGTAACCATAAATCATTATTCTTAAGTTCCGTAGGGCTCAATCCTCTCGAAGCTGGGTCCGCTGGATTGTCTGCTGACTGTACATGCGACCACTGATTACTAGGATGGTTAGTGCTGATTTCCGATACACGGTTGGCTACGTAGGTTTTCCATTTACTGGGATGTCCTGCTAACCATGCTAATACAATTGTCGAGTCAGTCCAGGCAAATACATCCTCTTCTGATACTCCCAACACAGCAGTGGCTTCCTTAAGAAGCTTCGACAGTAAAGCAGCTCCACATAGCTCAAGGCGGGGTATAGAAATTTGTTTTACTGGTGCAACTTTAGTTTTAGAGGTAAATAATTTAACATATATATTACCTTGAGCATCAGTAATGCGTACATATATAACACCAGCGTATGCTACATTTGATGCATCAGAAAAACCATGAATTTCCGTTCGAATGCAATTACAACTTACTCCAATCCATCGAGGTAGTTGAAATCCACTTAAATTCAGTAATTCTGTTCGATATGCAATCCATTCTTTTAACAAACTTGGTGGTAATTCTTCATCCCAAGATATCCCTGATAACCACAACTTTTGTATCATTACCTTCGCCGTAATGATGCATGGGGATATCCATCCAAGAGGGTCAAATAGTCTTGCAATATCCGACAAAACAGTACGCTTGGTTATTGGAAAATTCAGTGGCGGTAGATTCACGGAATAAATAAATGTGTCGGTTGCTCTGCACCAAGATAAACCTAGAATCTTCATAATGTCATCAGTTACAATTGGCAAGGAATCTGTAGGTATAGATTTTTCGTTAATATTTCTTAAAACATTTTCACTATTGCTGCACCATTTTTGCAGTTGAAAGCCTCCTCTTTTCATTATTTCATTCATTTGAGAATATACTTCTAATGCTTCGCTATCATTTTCACAGGTTGTCATTAGATCATCCATATAGAAATCATTAAGTATTCTGCTAGCCGCTAGTGGAAATAGTTTTCCTTCATCCAGTGCCAGCTGCTGCATCGCCCTGACTGCCAGGTAAGGTGATGAAGTAACTCCAAAGGTTAAGCGAAGAAGCTTGTAATCCTTTATCTCTTCTTTAGGATCTTCTCGCCATACCAGTCTCTGAAAATCGCAGTCATCATAATCCACCTTCACCATACGGTACATTTTTACGATGTCAGCTACTAAGCACACTGGGTTCACGCGAAATCGCATGACAAGATTGCGAAGATCAGCCTGCAGACGAGGCCCAACCATTAGATCATCGTTAAGAGACACGCCGTTAGTGCCCTTACATGAGGCATCAAACACCGCTCTCACCTTTGTGGTGGATTTATCTTCACGAATTACAGCGTGATGGGGTAAATATACAGCATTGCAATTGCTTAGCTCATTCTTATCGGTAATCTGTTTCATATGTCCCATTTCCAAATACTCTTTAATAACATTATCATATTTTTCTTTCAGCTCAGGTTTCTTCATTAATCTTATTTCTTGAGATTTAAATCTACGGCACGCTATAGTACGTGATTCACCGTGCTTTGAAGCCGGGTCTTCATTCTTAAATGGTAACTTTACTATATAGCGACCGTCAATGTCTCTTCGAGTGGTAGATGAAAATAAACTTTCACATCTCTCTTCTTCTTCGGTAAGGTATTTATTTTCAGTTGGTTCAGACTCCAGTTCCCAAAACTTTCTTAACATTTCGTTGTCGTCGGTATGTGACACCATTGAGACGACCACGTGATGACTGGAAACTGCATCAAGTTCTACTAATCCGGATAAAATCCAACCTAAGTGTGATTGTTGAGCGATAAGATCGCCCGTTGGTGATTTGATGAGACCTTCCATGATAATCTTTCCAAAAATATCATTACCTAACAAAATATCGATTTTGTTTGGAACGTGGTAAGAAGGATCAGCTAAATTAAGATTATGTATCTCAGGCCAGTCTTTAATTTCTAAATTTCTAATAGGTAAAATTGATGTCAACTTACGCAATACAAGAGCTTGAACTTGTATTGTATATTCGGTGTTATGAATTGAAGATAAACTGAATTCAACTATATGTTTGGTAGATAAATGCTTTGAATCTCCTAAGCCTGAGACAGTAATTAAATTATTTAAGTTTGACTTTCTAAGTCCAAGTAATTGGGTTGCAGACTCGGTTATAAATGACGTCTGCGACCCCTGGTCTATCATTGCCCGCAACACCTGGTATGTCCCATCCTTTGCTTTTACCTTAACTAATGCTGTGGCTAACAAAATCTGACTAGGTGATTTCCTTCTTGTAAAACAACTAGTGACAACATTTGGTACCTTTACCTCAGTAGGTATTGGCTTGGTATAGTTGACCGATGGGGCATGAGACGACTCAACTGCATGGTTAACATTCACTGGAGCTACAGTTGGCGTCGTTGGTCTCGGCGGGTGAAGTAACGAATGGTGTTTACGATTACATACACGACATGAAGTATTTAAATAACACGAATTAACGGAATGGTTCGAGCCTAAACAATTAAAACATAATTTATTATTTTTTACGAAGTTAATACGTGTGTTATAATCAGCTTGGTTAAACTTTTTACACTGAAACATTTTATGTTTTTCTGAACAAAATTGGCATATAGCAGAGGTCACAGAAGAAACATGAAGAACCCTGGGATGGCTGCTATGCGTTTTACTATTATTAACCTGATGCACATGTTTACTAGGTTCAAGAGATTCCAATGCTCTAAATCTACTTACCAAAAATTCTTCAAATTGCGAAAATGTGGGCAACTCCTCCCCCGACTCACTCACCTTAATTTCCCACTGTTTTCTGGTGTCGGCATCTAATTTCATGCTAATAAAATAAATAATTATTATATCCCAAGATTCTACATTTATACCCAAGCTAGAAAATGCACTCAGACAATCTTTAGTAGTGTCTAGTAATTCTTTAATACCAGTCGACGTTTGTACATTTAAATTCTTTTGACTAAATAACCTTTTAAGTAAACATGTAGACAAAAACCTTTTATTATTGTACCTTTGTTCCAACAATGCCCAACATTTCTCATAATTGTCCTCAGTGGTAGGTATATGGCGCAGCAACTGCTCGGCTTCACCCGATAAATATATCTTTAAATAATGTAATTTTTGCACGCTATCCAATGAAATATTTTTATGCACAAGTGACAAAAATAAATCTCTAAATGTCGGCCACTCCGTGTACCTTCCACTAAAAGTCGGTAATTTTATTTCAGGTAATTTTAAACATGGCGTCCTAACACTGGTATTAGTTACATTCGTATTAGTATTACATTCATTGGAAGAAGTACTATTATTAGGAAAATTGTTAAACTCGGAGAAACATTCCTTTAAGCAACACTTATAGGCAGTATATTCATCCTCTAATAATTCGTACACATTATCAACGAAATATTTTTCCGTGGACATTAATTCTGAGGTGGCACTCTTAATAATAAGTTTATGATTTTTCTTAATGTCTGACCATAATTCATTTAATGATTCTAACTTAGTTTCGACATACGTTTTTGTAATACGTAACTTAGGTGTTTTCTTAAAATTAACCTGTGATCTCGTTAATTGAGATCGATAATCATCTTGGACTTTCAATAATTCTTGCATTTTGAAGTATTAATTTAGGTATAACTATTAACACTGCTCGGTAAATTTATAAATTGTCTCCGTAAAAAACCGGTATGTAGGTAGGTAAAATTGCCGACCGTTACGAATGTTCAAAATTATATTTTTTCAATGCCGTTATACGACGATGATGTAGGTATATGACGTTTATATGGTAACGAATGTAGACTTAGCTGAACAACTGTCCTGGTATGACCCAAAAGCGCCTGGTAGGTAGTTTCTAGTGCTCCTTATCCACTGGTACGCCGCTGCTTGCCCGTGACTCGCACCCGGCACAACACGACACAATACACAAAGACAGCAACACTCCCGGCTGCTATCTCTGACACCTTGTTCCTTGGATGCTCGGTGTCTGGTTGATGGTGGATTGGTGGTATTCACTTCAGACTACGTTGACTTGTTCGCGATTACTTGCTCGAACAAAATTTGTAACGTACTTCTAACGTATTATTTTACGCGTAATTAATACAATTAGGGCGCAATTAGATAGCTACTCGTACTATTTCTATATTTCACTTCGAAAAACTTTAATATTCGGCGCGAAAGACCATATACGGGGTCGGCAACGGTGGTGATCGAAATTAAAGCGTATTTTCTCCTCGACGGCTGATTTTAATTGTGAATTCTTTATAACTGACATGACACTCATAAAAATTAACTGGAACATAGGTAAATACAAAATCTTTTATAAGCCACCCTCAGAAATAGTGATAAATTATACTTATATAAAACAGATGATACCGCCTGCTTGTATGTAATATTATTTAAGTATTTTATTTATACGACATTAACATTACTTTATAAACTTTTAGATATCTCTCTACTAAAAACTTCTATCTCATTACTCCATAAACCATCGGCATGATTTCTCTCAATATAATTTGTGTATTTCACATCACACGCATCAAAGCACAACTATTATATGTTTCTATATATTTTATTGTAATTGGTATCGATGTTGTATTGTACTGTACGCTTAGTTTCTAAGCAAACGTATGTAAATAAGTAGGCTAATGCTTCCCCAAACCATTGTCAACGCATCGATGTTTTATCTTTATATTTGTTACATGTTCGGCAGAAATGTTGGCAAATTTCTTTACATCATCTTTTAATAAATCCCTAAATAATGTTCTCAAATAATCAGCTTTGACAAACTATATTGTAATTACCATCTCTTCCAAAATTATCATATGAAATGAAATTTACCAACATTTCTGCCATCTCGCTTAGATTAGCACAGCCCTGACACCATCTGTTCATTTCAGTTCAAGCCTCTGGACAAGCACACTAACGGCGCGGAGACAATAATTCCAGATATTTCATTATAGAGTAGCAGACCACTGACGCCGGCCCTCATTCAGGTTTAAGCACTTTCTAGTGGCTCATATCTTCCTATACGCCGATTAACCGAGTGTCGCCTGAACTAACATTTATATACTTGGAAACTTCTTTTTCAAGCTCGTCTCCTTCATATCTCCTTTAACCACTTATCTCCTGTTCAATCTAACATTAAAAGATTTTATCTTCTGTTTCTTTAATAACTCCACCCTAATCAAATATTTTATTCTGAATATTTGTGTAATCTTCACTTTCAATATTATCTACATTCAAATTTTCTTGATTATCGTTAAATTGATAAGGTTGTACATATTGGCGAATTACGAGTATACTTTCTAACATCTAATTAACCCTTTCACTTTGTAAACAACAGGCAATATATTTATCAAGTATCGATTCGTGTCCGTCGCGTCCGCTCTCTGACGAGCAGGGACAAGGTGATGAGGTGATGTTGTGGTCGCTTCTATATGTGGTTCTCCACAGCAGCTCGGTCGCCTTCTCCGGCCTCAGAGGTGGTGATTCCGTGCCCCGGCAAGGTGCGCGCCTCCGGGGAGGTCATCATGCAGATGTCCCTTAGCCTGGTCACTTGAGTGGCGCAGTAAGTGGGTGCCGTGTGCTCCTCACGAGGCGAACTAATGCGGATGTTTCTTGCTTGCACAGTTGTGTGTTCATCCGATTAGGCATGTTCTGGTTTTCAGGCGTCTTGTCAAGTTATAGAATTTAGTTTCATTTTCTACCTTAAAATAGACAGTGAAGATTGTTTTTGTTTGATTTTAGATATTAGATTTCTTGTAGTATATACTTAGACTTTGATTTTTTCATTGTTAATACATCCATTTATATGGTTCCATCGATTGAGAAATTTTCTATGGTATTTTAAATGAGCATTAATATATGAATATTTATCTAAGGATCATATTGACTTATCCCAGCAAAACAGTCGACGCCTCGTCGAGCGTGGCACGGATATATTTCTCAGAACCAACGAACAACGTTTCAGGCGGCAGATCGCGCGCGCCGCGCCCGGAGCGGCTCGAGGAGGAGTACTACCCGCGCGAGCCGCGGGACTACCACCGGTACCCGCGCGACTATCCCCGCGACTACCACGAGGGGTACTCGCACGACTACCGCGACGAGCCGTACGAGCGCGAGGCGTACGGGCACGACTACACGCGCGAGGCGTACGCGCGCGAGGGCCGCGACTACAAGCGCGAGTACGCGCGCGACGAGCGGCCGCCGCGCCGCGAGCGCGACCCCTCCGACGAGTACGGCCCGTCGCGTCGCGCGCTCAACGCCGTGTAGCGCGCCGCCGCGCCGCCGCCGCCACGCCGCCGCGCCGCCGTGCCCCCGCGGTAGGGATGCCCAAACTGCCGATGTACCCCACTGCTGAGCACGGGTCTCTCCTCACAAGTAGAGAAGGCTTGGATTATACTCCACC
>DWTS01000186.1:0-11950 GCA_018250615.1 Oechydrus chersis rufus | reverse complement strand
GTCTTTTACACTATTGGATAAATGTTTTAGGTACCTCAATGACTTTTTTAAGGACCTATGTATAGACATACTGCACGTAAAGGTTTTATGAAAAAAAATCCATTGTATGCGGAACCTCTTAATAATGTATTTTTTTAAATTTTGTATAAAAATAGCAAGAGCGGTTCACAGAATACACCTACCTACCAAGTTTCAACTGTATAGTTATAATAGTTGGTAATAGTCGGAATAAACTGGCTGTGAGCTATGAACGGACACTCGGACATTATGAGGAATCTACAAGGGCACCGTTTTTGCCATTCGGCTACGGAACCCTGAAAATTGTGGTTTAGATTAGAATTTCGATAAATACATATTTATAAAAAAATTATTAATTAATTGTTAAAATTTACTAAACGCACGTTAATAATACCGAACTGTTAATCATAATTCATTGATTTACTAAAGACTAATAATAATAGGTCAATCATCTTCATAAAATCAAGGACCTATGTATTCCTATTGAATAAACTTTACAATACATAATGCAGACCCCAACCCTTTGTTGAAAACTGTAATATTATTACTCATGCACCAAAGCAATTAGCCCTTGTCTATAATTAATTGAACATTGAAGGGCATCATCTATATAATCGCCAAAACAATGTAGTACCTACTCGCTTCCCATGACCTTAAAGGAAAACAAAAGGTTAAAGTTTGATTAATGATCAATGTGTTGTAGTTTGTATTATTAGTTTAATTTATTTAACATTTATTTAAGCCTTTGTATGCTTGGCGTGTTAATAAAATGATCACTTCTTGACTTGTATTTTTGTTTTTTTTTATACATAACCTAGAGAAGAGGCACGCGGGCCATCTTTTAGTGATGGCCGACGTCTATGGGCATTTGTAACACTAGAGGAAATCGCTTCTCTCTCTCCCTTTTTGCACCTTTTTGAAGAACCACATCTAATAGTACTTGAATTAAAAAGAAACTAATTTGATTATCACACTCGCCCCACTATCTCACCGGCACCTAGGGGTTGACTGATGATGAAAATGCGTTTGTCATTTAGTCCCCCCATTCAAGGCGAACTTTTTTTGCACCTTTTCAAAGAACTACATGTAATATTAGACAAATTAGACATTATAGACCATTTAGGTAATTTGCATCGCTTCGACTCCCTTCAACCGAAACACAAAAGGTGCTTCACGGAAGATATAGATGTGGCGGTGATATTGCCCAGGTCAAACCATGAAGGCTCTAACACCTGTTAAATAAAATTAAACTATAACCAAAATTTGAAATTCTTAACTTCAATATTTCTAGTTAGAATGAGAGGTAGATATCTCGAAGACGACTGCTTTTATCACCAAAAATAGTTAAGAACCAACTCGATCAAATCAGCTATCAAATAAAGAATACGAATCAAAATCGGTCCATTCAACCAGGAGCTACAACAAACAGACACATAGACACGTCAAACTTATAACACCCCTCTTCTTGCAGATTCGAGGATTAAAAACAACCACAAACAACCACAAATTGCGTATTGCATAATACAAAGTTACAAACTCAAAGCTTGAGTTTTAACGTGGTTGATCCGTCTTAGATGGCAAATAAAAATAGAAACATAAAATGCAATGGCCGCAAGTGCTAACTTTATATTGCAACGACTGTTTTTATTGCGCCGTGGAGTCATATCGCATAAAAATCTGTACGTCGCTAGTCAATACACGGTCTGAGGCGCCGAAGCCTGTTCTAATAAGTTGAGATGCGGCAAACAAAAGAATAAGTTTCCATTATCACGATCAACATGTTACAAGTACACTAACGAACCCGACGTTTATAGTTGTAGCAATAATGTCTGAAAAGTTATACGAACAATATTGTGAAAACATAAAATGTATGTGTAAACATAAAATGTACTTACCTAGCATTTGTGATTAAGACCGTTTCACCGCTTAGTCAATATAATAAATTGTATTGAACGAAAGACTTGCCTTGGAATAAAGAAAAAGAAATATTTCATATTGAATATGAATCCAAAGAGATGTTTACAGAGTTTTTATGTCGGAATCCTCTTGTGGTACGTTTTCAAAGCCAATAGCCATTAGGTACTTATACATTCTGGTATATCTTATATATAAGCCGTATTATGTATAGGACGTTACAATATCTTCCTCAAGGTAACAACGCATTTGTGATCGACTTCTGATAAAACCTAAATACTTTTAATTTCGGAAGAGGATTACAGATGTATCTAGGAAACAGTGACCAAATAGGTACCTTTGAAGGAATGTGACGCCCTTTACTATTTCAATGTGAGTGACTATGTTGTCAAAGTTGTATTTCATTTGGAAAAATAATTATTATATAAGCACAAAAATCACTAATATACGAGTATAAATAGTTATACAAGATTTTGTATTTATAACGCGTATTCTGTACATTATTTTCGTAACTCAACTCCCACAAAGGGACTCAATAAATTCAAACGCACTCATTTAATAGATCGCTCTAATTTATTACTATGCTCCTCACTTCATAATCTTTAAGTGCCGGCTTTGATCGCGTCATAAATTATAATAGACAGCCATAATATATACTTTGTTTAGGATGTAATGAGTTTACGCTTGATGATTGAAGGCGATGTGAAAGCGATAAGTAGGTATTGGGAAATAACAAACAATTTTACTGTGAGTAAAGTAAATATAAAATTGTTAAAGAAGTACAGAAAATCTCACACAATCCAAAAAATATGCACTAACAAATCCATTTAACAATCGTTTTGTTCAAAGACAGGATGAAATAACTAAAATGTTGTGCAGAATTTGGGAGTTCAGGAAAGGATAGTACGTACATGTAAAATTTAAATTATTCATAAGTGACAAGATGAATTCACTGATTCCATGCAAAACATACAGAAATTTATGCGGTTTGTATGTTTATTTAAGCCACTTGGCTACTGTTTCGGATGATAAATGAAGTAAACTCTTAAGTCTCGAGGGTGAATGCTGCAAATATGGAATGGAAAATGTTTATCTACCTATACTTTATTTAAAGTAAAACATCATTTCCATCTCTGTCAAAAATTGTTATTTGCGTGTAATGTTGCTTGTGTTGTACTTTAGATTTTAGTGTAAGTTTGTGAAATGGCGTTAGTAATTTTCAGAGTAGTATAAACGTTTAAGAAAGCAACTTTAAATTTTGACTTCAACTCAAATAAGTATATCTATGAGCCAATAACGAACATGTGCTAAAACCTTTATGGTTCGATCAGGGCAGTGCCACCGCCACACATATTTCTTCCGTGTATTCCGTTTTCTTATATTTCTGTTAATAGGTGTGGATGCCACACTTTACCACTTGACACCAGGTGGCTCGCATGCTACTCCTATAACAGCTAAAAAAATTACTTCCATATCACAGACAGACACGTTGGTTTCATTTATATGCAATAGATTGCTGCGATACATCACAATGGAATTTCTAATGTAATCAATTAATAAGCGAGGTGCGGCAGTGACCGTCACGATGGAAATTAAACTCGGTTTCTTATTGCTGGGTCCGCTAAAGTATCGGATTCGATCGTGATCCGAACGCTTAGCCAGCGTAATATATTGGCAGCTTTGGACGGCCAATGAAAATTAAACGATTTGAAAAGAACAAAGACGCTCACTGCTAATGCCCCATGGCCCCGGGGCTTTTAAGGTTTTAGGGATCCGAAAATAACAAAGTGTGGATACTTCATACAATTACCGAACGAAATTCAGGTCACGTTTTAAAAAGAAAATAAAGCTCTTTATTTCCATGATTTTGTTGCGATCTAACATGGATGTTTGATTTCAACATAAAGCTTCATTCATAATTGCTAATACTGACTAACCTAGCAGCCAGAACGTTATTTTCTACATTGGAATTATAGCGCAATTCTCTCTAAGTAGGACCTATGATATTTTATAAGTTTCTTAGGTACACACACATTCACTCATTTTTATGTCCCAGTCCCAGCAGCACGGGTCTCGTCCCCCAACTGCAGACGGCTTGGAGCAAGCTCCACCACGCTGGTCCAAGATTTAACGACAGCCATCCAACAATAACAACAGCGACCGACTGCTTAACCTTCCTTTAAAAACAAGAAAGTGCATGTGCAATTTTGCCACTAACCGTCACCCATCCGACTTTCAGCCGCGCTCAGCGTTGCTTAATTTTGTTGATGATTACGATCAACGCATCTAACGGGGCTACGCGCACTTCATAGTCAGACTAATATTGTCACGTAATGCATATTGTACCAGCAGAGTGTCCGACGTCATTACGTCGTCACACCAATCTGTATCAATTTACCGCCATGCATCCGTAATGCGCGTTGTCATGGTGAAATGAGAAATCGCACTGTTTGCCACTTTGCATATAAATAGAAATGGCACAATAAAACATTTGAACGCCATATAATATAAGATGTTCGGTTTTGTTTTAAAAGGATGGGGTTTTAGGAAACTATGAAATCTGATAGTGGTTGAGTTATAGATGAGAGATACAATAGCCATACGTTGCCTTGATTAAACGGAGTCTACAGTCAAAACGACACATTTGCGACTGCGCAGAGGACATGCATGTGTATCGAATCCTTTCGAATAAAGCTGTATCTAATGTTAATTCATGTTATCATTGTCACTTATATATTTTTTCATGAAGAAAGTCTTGAATTAGAGTTGTGTTTGCCAGTTTACGTTCGTATGAGACGAATATCTTTATTACAAATATCATAAGATAATAAATATTAAACTTTCAACGATTTGACACGGATTGGTAGAGTTGTGAAATCGAGTTTAGATTTAAATCCTATAGGGTTGATTTCTAAGGGCGACGAAGATATGAACTATGGGGCTACAACCTCATTTCTATTTAGTTCGATAAAATACAGAAACAAAGTTAGAACGTAAGTAGGAACGTAAATATATCTGAATTGAATGCACGACGAGCAGTTACTATGAGACCGCGTCGCATTGTTTCTCGTAAAAGGTTAAAACGACTTAATAAGCATTCTCATTCTTGGCCACGCCAACCAGAGCTGCACGTATTCATTCATCGGGATGCATAATGATAGTACTTGAACCTACAGAGTAAATCTACAATGTCATCCGTGTGGATGTCACAGTTTTCACTTATAACCGTGTTTGCGTCTACCGCGTACGTTATTATAAGCTAGTATCGATAGTCTAAAGATGTTTATGGTCGATAGTATAGTATGTAGGTGGTAATACCTTTCGTATTTTTATATTCTTTATGAAATGACTTAAAACCCCTGTTATAAGTGACCACTGCCGAGTTTGAACCTTAAAGATCGATCTACCCAAAATAGTAAGTTGTTGAGAAGTTCATAGACTGTCCTGAAAGGAGACCTTACCCCAGCAGTGCGTGGATGACGATCCTTAACGTACTGAAGTACCTTAATCAAAATTAAATGCCGTTATAGGTGGTAGGTATTGTTAATCAAAATCAAACGCTGGTTTCCACCAATCAGCACTGGAGCAGCGTGGTGAGTTAGCTCCTGGCCTTTTCCAATTGTGATGAGAGACCCGTGCTCAGTAGTAGGTCATTAAAACTACCAAACAAAAAAAAAATCAAATCAATTCATAACTCGGGAGTAATCGTGTAAAAACAAATATTTTTAAAGTCGGTTAAAAATCGAAACGGTCTAACTTAATGGCAACAGAAGAGCGTTGCTATTTAAGGTAATCAGTGGTCTAAGTAAGGTTGCCGGCCAAGCACTTACGACAAATTTAGAGAAGTGTTCAAGGTCTGTACTTGCCTGTGTACTTAAAAAAGTTATAGTCCTAAGAAAGTAAAAAGCATTGTGATACTTGACACTTGTTACCATAAATAAATCAAAGAATTTTCATAATTAGGCGTACATCAACAGAAGAAGGGTCTAATATGATTTATTATTGCACAAAGACTCATTGGCGTGTCAATTATCAGTTTTTTTGTACAAAATACCTACCTATGTATTGTGAGAACAGTGTTAGGGTCCGACATGCTAGATTGGTTATTACGCATGTGCCGCGGACCTGTTCCATGGGCAACGATCGTGTTATGTTGGCGGAAATTCCAGTTAATGACTGTTTGAATCTAGATACTAGCTAATAACCCGGGGGCTGTTTTGATGTGCTGAAGTAGCTACAACTTTTGATCCTTTTTCCCACTTTAGAAGTAGCAAGAATGGCTCTTGCCGTTAACTAGTGAGCTACCGTGGCGTGCAATAAAGTAATTACATTGTATCATGTAGTCTATCGAACGTTAAATATTACCCATTCAGATCAGTAGCCAACCGTAGCTCCTAAAGGTACAGGTTTATTTAAAGCCGATTATACTCGTAGGTTACCTACGAACTAAGTTTGAACGGCTCCTAAAGTCGATGTTTCAGATATATCATACTGCCCAAAGCAGAAATGAATAAGTGCTATGTTCATGATCCAATTTTAATGATAAAACATTTCGTATACTTATTATAATAGTCTTGAGCAGGCTTTGATTTACTTTGTTGTGGGTGCCCTGATTGGTGTTTCATGTGCATAATTTTAATAATAGAATAATTGCGACAAGTGAGAAAATGGTAATAAAAGTCAGGCCGTTTGATTCAGAGTGCAAATCTGTGTATCATTGTTACAATAGTGGTTTATAGTTTTTAAATTGGGAAAATAAATTAAAACGTATTCAATGTTTTTATTCTATCATTCCCTTATAAATTCCCTATGAAGAGATAAGTAAGAGATAAGTCTGGAATGAATTATGGGCTACGTATAAATTTGTTCGCTTTACTTAAAAAAGAAGAATAGAACGAGAAATAGTTTAGCAAACGAAAAGAAAGTTAAATTATGGAAGAACAGATTATTAAGAAAGATTTCGCCAAATGAAAATAATAATTGGTTATAAAAAAATCACAAGTGCGTCTTCCGTGTAGGAAACGCCTACATATCAAAAATACTTTCTAACAATAAGCTGACTACTTGTACGGAGAATGATAAACGGACCATTATCTTGCTTTCAATGGGAGAAACTCCATAGAAAGAGCGGTCAGCGAATACCGAAGCGAAAACAAAGCTAAATATCTCAAGAGTTCGTTGTTATTGCATGAAGAATTTACGGGGGCGAGGCGAGATAGCCAATATACAAGTACAAATTCTCTTGCAGACTTATTCGCGTCTTGTAAAGCGTTTAAATGCTTTAAGTGCTCCAGGAGATGCAACAATGCAGATCGAATATCATCGTGACTGTTAGAACCTATCGATATTATAAATGGGAGTGTATTTTATCGTTCCAATTGAAATAAATTTATTCATATTACTGCGGCGGCTTTTCATTTGATTTCATTTTCACTTTGGACCAAGCATATTACCGACTAAAGGCGTTCCAATAAATATACTTATCGAATGACAATTAAGATGTACCTCATATGCGAGGAAATATTCTGAAATTAACATAATAAAAAATTTATAGTACCTAATTGGTATCGTAAATGTTTTACGCGAATAAAAAAGGGCGACAGAGGAATTTCAAAAGCGACTAATTGAGCGGGTGACGCCTTGACGTCGCGCTGAGTTGTCACGGATTACCGCAAGACCTGTTGGAACTTGGAACGGGATTGTACTTTATGGGCACTTCCCGGAACGAACTACAGATACGGCGAGGACAGCTAAGTGAGCAAAAAAACAACGGCCCGAGTGACCTATCTGTACATAATAAACTTTTCAACAAAAACCAAACCAATCCACCGCTTATAAATTCCACGTTTCTACTCACGTTACGGTAATAGCGCTAGTTGCTATTTTCTAAAACAATCTTTAACATTTCTTCCGTGTTTCGGATCCACTTTTTATTAACATGACACTAGTTCAATCGTGCACATTCATTTATAATGATGATCCATGTACCGCGCTCCGAGTCGAATAGGTACGCGATTTATAGATCGCAATGAAAAAAAATACGTTCCCAGTACCGCGCTGTTCAATAATGTAGCGTAAGAGTATTCATTACAGAGATGTTTAGTAAAATGTAATGGTGTTGCTACGTTACACGACTAAGCGTGACATACGGCCGGTCCTGCCTTATCAGACTATCTCCCTGGTACCCTGCACGTGCCTTTGCATACGCAGATGAAAGAGCGGCGATAGCAGATATCGGCTACAATATTACAGTGTACATTACGCACTCCTAAAACACGAAACCACATGAAATAGCACTTACAGTTTAGATGAAAATCTTTACTGTTGATTGCTTTACGTTGGCGTATTCCAATAAAACATTAAAACCTATCGAATTTACGAACCCTACCCTACTACATAATTTCGAAGACATTGTAACCATAAAATCATATGGTTGTATTTATATAATAACTACGTACATATTCAGCAAGCTAGCGAGATTGAAAAACTTAACGTGATCGACCCGTCATGGTTCAAGTTGTTATTACGGCAGTAAATGGGAAACGCAGGCAGTGTACAGGAAATTGAATTACAAGGGATCAGCCCTCACCATTAGTGTGTAGGGCTTAAACAGCGAAACAGATGGGTAGGTTCACACGATGGCAGTATCATCACGATCTCGGGAAAATCTATGTGCGTTTAACGCGCTCGTATTTCGCGGCCATAATACGCGTGGACCACGCATCGGTCGTGAGGTACTGATAGATGTAATATGCGATAAATTCAATTTATCTTATTAGGAGACGTTTATCGAGGCGTGGTTGTAGGTCTGCGATGATCGGGGAACTCTATCGAATGTATTAGATCGACGACTCCTCGTTAAATACGCTCTATAATTATGTTACACCCACGCGTAGTCTTCGCATTTTACTGCAAAAGTATGAAATTGTGACAAATACTTTGGTTACTACTGATATTCCAATAATCCGTTCAATGTTTTGATTCGTGATGCTCCCTAGAAGAATGATAGAACTAAGTAGGTTCCGTATATTTTTACGTGAATAGTATTTTATAGCCTTCATTGTAAAAAGTCGTAATGTTGGATTGTACAAATTGCTTACTAGTTTTTACTCCGTGCTTTGCAAGTATCCGTATTTGTTTATAAAGAAACAAATCGAAAGTAAATTATTACGCTCGAGACTAATTTCAATACCTGTTCAAGATAGATAGGATACACGTCGCTCATGTAGCACGATCCCATGACAACAAAAGCAAGTTGTTGAGGAATTCCTACGCGTCTTCGCAGCGGCTCGGTTTATTTTGTGCCTCGTTCGGTTCTCGTTAGCTGCTGAGGGAGCAACAAATCCGCGTTGGACGTGAACACGACATCCTGCAACCCGATCCGGAGCCACGCCACTTGTTACTGGAACGTTGTACTGAAACTCGCTGCGGGCATCTTGGAGCCAACATGGACCTAGGACACTCTACTAGGCAGTACCGTCCCTCGCGGTCACGACAATGTATTAAAAACATGTATTTCCCGAGCAGAAAACAATCAACATTATACGTACAGAGTAATAAATAAAGACCCGCGAGTTTGTTATAAATTTACGGCCGGTTTGTTTATTTTAAGGTCCCACGTAAAACATTTGTATGCAATTGTCATTTCTATTTTCATTTTTCAAAGCATTGAACAAAGTAACAAAGATAAAATACGACATAAAATTGTAAGGATGTTTGAAATAAAACGAACTGATTTAGCAATAGAAAATGTCCTTGAATCTAAGAAATAAAAGTATTAATAAAGCACTTGGAACTGTCGATAACAGATAAAACGTTTCTAAAGGAAACCTTAGGTAGGTAGGTAACTTCGTAGAAACTTTTGTGATGACACAAAACTGTAAAGGACTTGTCTCATATAACAAGAAAGAAAGACGTAGGTACGAATATTATACATTAAGATAATCAAGGCGAGAAAAAAGTAGCTCCTTATAATAAATATGTCACAAATTTTCACTTGTTTTAAAAGACATAAAGCGTATTTTACTCCGTTCCTGATTCTGAAACATGCAGATCAAGAATTGCCTTTAAATTATTTACATGAGTATATTCAGTAATAACGTCAATAATAGCTACAGGCGAATGTTGTGAAGAGGTGGAAATTGTCGTAGGTACCTACGACAAATTAAAGCCTGCAAATTGACATTTGAGAAAGGGTTAAAGAGGCACAGAAAAATAAACACATTCTATTCCGTTACTTAACGCCATGTGACAAACGCCTTATATTAATTTCGGTCAGGAAATAAATATCTTTAAATAAAGCACTTTGAGACATCTCTCTCATATCATAACTCCGAAGCTTTCCGTGGATGTGAAACTACACTATTAGAGGGACAAGAACTGTGTTAGAGTGTAGTCGTGAGCAGATACGGATCCGAAACACAGAGAGGCCCTTTTGTCTTCCATATAAGAATGCCATTATGAAACTTAAACGCCGCGATTGGAGAAATTATATGACAATATTAAACGGAAAACTAAAGTCAAGCGTCTGCCGAGTTTCTCGGAAGGCAAGATTCAAACGCAAATTTAAATGCTTATTATTTCTAAAATGAGCGCCGCTTTTAACATAGCAATTATTTTCCAACTTCATCACTGCTGAGACTTATGAGGAGATATAATAAAGTGTGCATTCACTTTATACTATGACGATTTATGTACTGTAGGTGAACATATCAAGACTCCGATAGAGATGTCTAAACTGCTCAATTAAGTACATATGTAAGAAAATGTATTGAATAACCAACTTTAACCGTATTCACACGTCAGCGTTATCGATCCATTAGTATCTTTGAACGAGAAGGATTAATAAACTATAGTCGGCCACGTAGGCTTGGTACGATGAGAAAATTCAGGCACGTGTAAGAACTTTTTTGGAAATCACAGCTATACAGGTTGCTTTATGATTTTTGACTTCACCGATAAATCCAATTTTAATAAAACAACAACAACTAAATATTTACAGAAATGCACGTGTTCAATTTGTAACTATTTCGTGTTAACTTAAATCAATTACCCATACAAGGAGCACAATGTCAAACCCATTACGGCAAGACTTGTCGCCAGCAAGTCGTTGGCGCGTCCTTTATCGACTTTAAACTAACAGGTACGGTGACAGGATTAACAAGTAACTGGTCATACACAGTTATTCGATAATCATTTAATTATGTGATATTGATGATATTGCCATTAGCCTACCAGCGATAAGGTGGAAGGTTTAATAAAGGGATTAACTAGTACTATTACCATAAATGAGTTATGGACAAAAACACCTACAATTAACTGGAGAGATAAAAGCAAAACATTAAGGCACGTCTTCGATACTCTAAATCCGTGACTGATATCCGATCTAATGATATCCGCCTGGCCCTGTAGCCTTTGTGACCACTGTTAAATGTGAGTCATTAATAGCAAAAGTGATAGTAGTTGAAGTAATTAGCGTAGGTAGTAGAACCATTATGGTTCGACCAGGGCGGTTCCAGCGCCACACATTTCGTAAGAGGGAATTTTTTGTGTTTCGGTTCAAAAGTGTAAATGCCGGTTACACTTTATGCGAGACCAACACCTTAGTCCTCGAGAGATCTGTGAGCACCTCAGGCAGGATAAGACGTCTTGCTTGAGGTTGTACGTAGATGACCATGGGCGGCAGTGACCACGTCTTATGAATAATCCATTCGCTACTTCTATGACATAAAAAAAAGGTTTTATTAAAAGGTGAAAAAGAATAATGTAAAAGTAAATAAAGCTAGACTTCAAATATCAACCTCGTAGGAAGCAAAGTTAACAAGTAAACGGCAATGTGATCGTTAATCGACTGACAAGCGCCGCGTTAATGAGCATTCGGTATTTTTATGGCCCGACGAAAGCACTGTTATATCCGCCATTTCTCATTAGTCATTAGGTGAATCAATAAATTAAACGCGAGCCGAGCTCAGATCGCAAATGAGACGCCTGCGTACGCCGCGCGAGCCGAGTTCTTAGC
>DWTS01000185.1:0-11955 GCA_018250615.1 Oechydrus chersis rufus | reverse complement strand
TTATGAAATATGAATACTAAGGCGGGTTCAGACTTTGTCTTCAAACTTATGAGTAACAATTTATAAATCACGTAGGTAGCAGAAGTAGTAGGTACTAAATAAAGCAAAGACTGCATTGAACCGATCCGGACGATACTTGTGATAAAAAGAAATAAAAAAAGAATTGCAGTGCTTCTCGTATTGGCGGCAAATCCGCCTTGATCTGCATTTGGACGCGACTAAAGAATGCACAATGCATACAAAATGAACTACACATGCAATGGAGTCGGGATTTTTCCTTCCTGTTGCTATATCCCGACTGTGGATGAGAAAAGAAAGAACGGAGAGTGACAAATACTGATTCGTTCGACAGTGATTTTTACGGGAATAGATTGTTAGAATTATTGTTTGTAATTCGTTACATTCCAGGTCTTCTTAAAAATCTAAAATGTACGGACCTGGTTCAACATGAGTACTAGGTCACTGTTTCGAGCTGCGACGTCTAAGCTTAAAATAGCCCCTATGATGCCAACCTCCGGTAGGAGATGGCACCGCAAGAAGAAGAAGAATTCGTTTACGCTTAGTAAATGAAACAAAGGGAATTATTGCTTTGAATATGTAGACTCATCAATAAGCTTTTCTTGCTTTATATCTGCAATGCAGTTATCTTCGAAATGGCAACAGCAGCACCTCACCGATGGACTTTTTTAGGGTTCTATAACCCTAAAATGGAAACGGGACCCTTATAGAATCACTTTGTTGTCCGATTATCCGTATGTCTGTTAAGAGTCTTTTTACAACTGAAGTGACAGTTTGAAGGCCATATCGCTTGGTTCCCTTTGCCATTGGGAAAGAACCTTAAATTGTGACGACGATTCTGCAAAAAAAGTACAAACTAGGCTCCCGATCAGATCACGACATTTATAAACAATCTATAAATTTGCTATGATTTTGAAATTCGTAAGTGAGACAACAACAAAAACAACAGTAATTTTATTTCATTTACATAAAATACGTCGGAATTACAGCAAAAGATTTGTAGTATATTGATACGGCGTATCAACTCCCTTGTGATCAGTGCACTCAAACGGGAATAAGGGATGCACAATGCATACAAAGTGAAATAACCGGTGAGTCGTGATTTTTCCTTCCTCTTGCTATATCCTTATTCTAGACGGTAGCCCGGCGGATACCGATTCATCCGGTAAGTATTCGTACGGGAATGCGTTTTTAAGAATGTTGTCGTCAAGAACGCGTCGTTAATGTGTAATAATAGGTTACCCGGACTATGGGATTTACTCTATCATCTTTTGTACTAAGATTTCTGCTGTTTCACCCATCATACGTAAGTTTCATCAAATTTATCAATCAATTTATTATTGATTAAATCTACTTAGATTTATTAAATTAAATTGAGGTAATTAAAATTTTTATGCGTGGCTTAAGCGTGCAGCAGCCGCCCACCGTGTGTGTATGTAAATTTTTAAAAATAATGCATCTAAGTGAGTTTAAATGCACGGCCTTACCTAAAAAAATAGCGTTACCAGTGATTCAATACAAAGAGGTGGCAATGTATTGCTGTTTAGATTGTAAGTACTTGATGTGTTAGATTACTATGACCCTAAAAGTAAACTACTGTCCATAAAGTATGAAATGAAACTAATGTATTTTGTAGCAATATGTAGGGGCGAAATACGTGAAAGCTAAGCCTTTAAGTTCTCAATCTTAAATCTACATTTTAATGGGATTCCAATAAGCAATACCGTTCTTGTTAGCGGTGAAATATTAGTTTATGGAGTACTCCATTTTCCGCTTCTTATCGTCGAGAGACCAATTGAATTTTTCTTTTTATTTAAAGCCGGTCGCATTTATATTTTCATTTCCCGTGTAATAAAATTGTTAATAGAAAGTTTATTAGAGGTTCGAGTAAAATCTCCCTCGCTCAAGAATTTTAAATGCTTTATTAGTTAGGAAATTAACAGTCGAGTGTTTATTGCTTACTGAATGACAAACGTTGGCCCTTGATGTATTCTTTTAATGCTTATAAAATAGCCAGCGAATTGAAAGCGTGACGAAGCATGCTTAATTTGTATAATACGGGGTCTTGTTCCGGTTGAATACAGATAATGCGTAGTGAATTTGAACCGAATGAAATCAAAACATTCCTTGTATATTGCCACTATATCTATACATACGTAGATATATAAAAAAAATTATGTCTGTCTACCTATCTGTCTTTCATGGATTATTATACCAATTATTTGCTATGAAACTTAATGACATTCCGCGTCCAGGTGACGTATTTTACGCGGGAGCCACTCGCTTATTGAACACTATTGCGTCCAGAGCGTTTTTATGTGCGTTGCATGTGGACGGAATGTATGACGAATCTCTAGTATCACGCAAACGCGCGATCCGCTTTAACTGTACTTCGCCCGGTTTAGGTGATATTGACACTGGCAAAATGGTCAAAAGACCGAGATGCCATTCGCAAAGAAAAAATAAATAAAAAATAAAATAAAATAAAATACCGAGTCACGTTCACTCGTCTATGACATGTGTATTAGGTCAGCCACCTGCAGTAGGCCAACGTGGTCCGTGCTCCACATGCGCTCTCAAGCAGAGAGAAGGCCACTGGTCAGAGAGGACAATACGAAATTGCGACTACATTCCTGACTAACACTCGTGTCTGCTAATTGGCGTACTTATTGGTTAGCATTTTGCATATTAACATGCACACTGGATTTATGTATTTTTTTAATTGGTTGCAAAAGCGCGCATAGCCCCGCTACTTAACTATGTTAATTTTTTGTTTTTGAATTGTCGTCTTCTTCAGTCATTGATGATTTATAGTATAGTCAGCCATTTATAGTTTTTCTTTCTTAAAACTCAAGTTTGGAAAGATTAATTCTTACTTCTATTCATCCATCTTCTATTATAATATTTTTAAAAATATCCTGTACGAAAGCTTCTGCAATGCAGTCATATAATGAGCAACACCTTACAATTGAGGTACAAATATTTTAACATTACGCCGCGAAGCGTTAAAATATTTTGTCCATATACGTCCTTTGAAGACAAATTGAGAGTAAACAGCGAATCGGATGGCGTCACAGATATCAGTCAATTACCGGGTAAATAACACGAAATTTACCCGATTATGCAACTCGATTTACTCGAAAAGCATAACGCCAAACGTTGGAATATTACAATCACATGTTGCAATGATTGTCGACTTGGATATGGTGATATGAAACAAATAACACTTGTTTCGATATTTGCAGAACGATCATAACGTCCCAATGCAACAGGTTGTGAAGAAATAATAATAACGTTTTATAAAAACAATGTTGCGAAAATAGTTTTGTTGCACTAAACAAAACAATAGCCGTTGCGTTAATCTCATTCGTTACTTTCGAGTCTGTTGCTTCAATTTGAAGATCGGAATGTTTGATACATTAAGCTATGGAAGTAATTATGGACATGTCTGCACGTACATAATTTTCGATGCTGAAACAATTTTTAAATTGAAATCAATTTTTTTCAAATCGATACTAAAGTGAATCTTATGGAGTTTTTGGACTTTGAACAAATTTGTACTTATTGTTTGTACATTTTTGTAAATTTGTAGATAACTTATTTTAATAAGAAACAAAATTAGCGTTAGTCAATCATTTGACATTAAGAAATCAATTCGTCAAAATAAAAATTTGTCTGTTTTAATATGTGATTGTGATTTCAGTTAATATTATAAGTAGAACGCCATTTAAATACAATAAGATCATAATTAAAGTGATCTATAATACGAGTACATTGAATACATTAAATATCTTAATAAACACAATTACAAGCAATTATTTCTGCTGATTTTATTGTGTCTTGATCTATTGAGTCTAACGAACCATATAAATGTTCAATTACTTCAAATGCCCACGTGCAATGCCCCGAATTTTAAACACCACACTTCGTTAAAACTTATCCGAATTTTATTTGCACTTTATTACCTTTCGATTTCTCAACTTCGGTTAAGTTTCGACACGCAATGATAAATTCCATCGCTGTACCTAATAATGAGTTTGTTGTAGTTGTTATTCGTCATAACCGGTGTCTATGTGTTAGTGTGACCTAATAAGTTGTCGAGTAAATGGAAAGGTGTGGCAGGATTGGACCGGTTTCATTATGTTATCCTTGTGTTAAGCGTAAGGCAAGCTAGTGGTCGTAGGTCTGCGGAGAATGCGGACGCTGCCCACACCTCAGGGACCTTGCGCAGCAGGAAGTAAAGTAGGGCAACTTTTTAAAGCTAATTATAAACTTTATTATAAAAAAGAGACATGTTTTTGTAGACAATGGACTTTGGTTAATTAAATTGTTATATTAGCCTAATTATTTGCTATTCTTAATAGAATAGCAAATTACGAGTTTTGAAATATTTTTTTTAGTCACTAAGGAAAAGGGAAAGAAAGGAAAGTTTGATAAAGCCAAAAATGTCTTATCGCAAAATAAATGATTACACATATAAAACAGAAGGTTATATTTCAAAGAAATGTAAATAAATATGATCGGGAAATTTCGATACTAACACATAATAAAAAGCAATTCATAAAGAAGCATTACATATTTAAAGGGACACAAATAAAACAAATAATAATTTACATATGCTAAATTTATTTACAAGTTTGTGTCCTTCAAACGCATTTCTGTTCGTGAACCCCCAGTTTTAACAAAAAACAACAAACACATCTATATGTCCATAATCACAATATCACAGCAAAACAACAAAGAAATGCTTTCGGAGCAACCGAGCACCGGTACGCGGCGCTGTCTGTCCCGTTGACTCGACGATTCTATACTTGATGCATGTCCTTATTATTAGTCAAGCTACGAGCATATTGTTCATCGAGGCCTATCCTATTTATAAATTAGCTTTAAACTTTGTGGAACGAGTAAGTGTAGCCGTCGGGCGCACGGTTCAAGCTGAATTTGCCGGGAGGAAAGAACCGGGACGGTGGTGGCGTAGTTGGCTCGTAGTATTGCTGGCGGGCGGGCTCAGGAGCGGAATACTGCTGCGGTGCAGAGTACTGCTGCGGTGCAGAATACTGCTGCGACTGAAGACCACTGTACTGAGCTTGCTGCACACCTGGGTAGATGTTATTAGACTGGTACTGGGGCTCAGGCTGGTACTGAGGTTGAGATTGGTATTGCGGCTGATATTGCTGTTGGGGCTTGGGCTGGTATTGCTGCTGAGGGGCCACGTAGTTCTGTTCGTATAATTCGGGATGGTACTGACCATCATCTTCGTTGGGCTTTCCACCATAGTTGCGAGGCGCCGCGGGAGCAGTGTACTGTTGAGGAGCACTATATTGAGGCGCCTTGTAATCCGGAGAGTTGTAGCGTGGGTCAGGAGTATAACCAGGGGTGGGCGCGGCCGCTTGAGGCGCAGTGGGGATATGATCACCGACAGCTTGGAATCCGTTCTTGCCAGCGATGTAGTTCACGGTCTTTGTCTGTCCGCTGGGGTCAATGTACGAGTAGCTGCCTCGTCTGTTGCCATCGGCGTCGGTTTCCTCCTTGAAGTTAATTCCATCTTCCTGTTGGTAGGCGGCACCGAAAGCTCCATTTCCACTGAGGTACCGGGCTTCCTGTACAATGGCTGCCGTTTTCGGGTCACCGGCGTATTTCGGGACACGTCTTCCACCACCTTCTTGCTGACACGCGACCGCCGCGATCAGAACAGCACATAAAAAGAGCCTGTACATTTTGCGTAAATGTTCACTGCTCGCGTGAAAGTAACAAAGTGTGTGGCTGCGGGTGGGTGAACTTGTTTTATACAAGGAGTGAAGGCCTTGAGGTGTATTGGAAGGGCTCATAGGTGCGACCGCGAAAAACTTATATGCGCCTACAATACGTCTGCGGTGTATGTACGGCGTATATCAAGGAAGTGACATTAAAGAAATGCTGTCGGGTGTCGTCCCTTGGATTGGTCTTCGAACCAGTTTAAATGTCAAAGAATAAAAACGCTCCGGAATTTAAAAGATAAATATTTGAACGTTTTTCATACAAGTCCCAAACACGACGACAATATAGCAACATTAACGCATACTACTACACGCATGGTTGAGTTCCTTGCAGTAATATCATGAGAATAATGAATTCATACGTTATTTAATTTCAAAACAATACTTAGTTAATTAGAAAAGTAAATGTGATTTCACAGCAGATTAGCAAAATTTGCCGAGACTACAAAGATATTTATGTAATTCTCTGTTAGTGTCTTTGTGCTACATTTTTAACGACTTGAACTAGGCTTAAGTGCAGCATTCATTAGGCGTGAGACAGTGATACTTTAATTTTAGAGACAAAGTTATTGTGCAATTATTATTTTATTCATGGACATATTTTAATGGAAATATTTTAAGTATCTAACATATCTTACTTTGTGTACATTTGAAGCTTAATTATTTTTTTGACTTATTATAAAATATCGCTGGTATTTTCGATTTACTCGTACCTACATAAAGTATTTATTAATCTATTTTACACATTTATTTTATTTTATTTTATTTATTATTACATTTATACTACAAATACAATATTACTCATCATTACTACTACGTTCTAGGAATTGTGTTTAGAACGCTGGCAGCATTACCCCTCTGTACAAGTAAAAGTTGTTTAAATATTAAATGTAAGACTTTATGCATGCCATACATTTGATCCGGAGTTAAGATTTGATTCTGGTCATTCCACATTAACAATGCAAAAATAAATTAAATTTTCATTACTATGGAAATCGATAATACCTATTTCTTTTTCACAAAAATAACTGCCACTACTAAAACGAAGCTAACGACATCGACACTACATTCGTTAATCAATTGATTTAGGTTGCAGAGCGTGCCAAGGGAATAGATACACCTACATACGAGTATACCTATACAAAAACAACACACACACGTTTAACCTCCAACATTTAAACATTAACCTCTTTCTGACGCAGCCGTTTAAAAAAATATAACCAAGTGTAATCTCGTACGTTGAGATTTCACTCGTATCGCTTCTCCGATCTAAGAGAGAAAATTAGCTCTTCAGCGTAATTATGGACTGAATTGCGAGGCATTACGCGCACGGATGCACACCTATACCTCACTCATTTAAGAGACCCCGAAGGAGCGTGATTAGGGACGCTCACTTATTTCAGACCTCCTCGTTCAAGTACGAGTACATCTAATTTTAAACTACACCGCCTGTTTAGAATATTAATATACGAAACAACCGATGCGCACCTACATAACAAAACAACATAAATTAATATGTAAATTTTAATTACAACGCACACGTCGATCTGTGTGAGACACGAACGCAGTAGAAATTCCTTACTCAAGATTTGCTTTGATTTAATATTATTTATTAGCACCAACCATTACGTCCCACTACTGGGCATAGTGGGTATAGATGGAAGTTAAATTAAGACCGCTGTCTGCGCTGGTCTAGTGTTGGTCTATGATATTCACATATGAAATCACAAATGATTTTCGCCCCTAACCATGTTTTTCTTTATTAAAGAAATAAATAAAATTACATATATATAGGTGAGGTATAATTTCAAAAATTTTATGAATATGCTTAGTAGTATTCCAGTCTCCAAATAAAATTCTTGTGTTTCTAATGAAAGGCGTAGTTTCCAGCGTACTTTCATGTGACCCGAAAATCTTACGCGTCAGGCAAGTAGCAAAGCGACTACATGGTGAATATAATATCCTACATATTATGTTTCAGTTTTGCTTTTTTATGTTTAAGGAGTAGCGAACGAGCATGCAGGCGTTATGTAACCCACCCAGGTGTTATGTAGTCACTGCCGCCCATAGACAGACATCTATCTACGTTCAATCTCAAGCAAGTAGCCACTTATAATACCATATCTCGCCATTGAACGTTATTTGAATTAGCCTCACGTCCCCTCAAAAAACTTAATGGACGACGTATGCTTACAATATTTTGCTATGTCTGCACAAATAGATTGAATCGATTTTTTTATTGGTATTACAAGAGTACACTGACTAAACTAAATGCTCGTTAGACACATGCGAGACGTTTGTTTTCGTTCGTTTGTTAAACAATAACAATGAATGATTTAGTGGAGGCGGCCGGCCGGTGGGAAACCTGGCCGCCAGCCAATCTTACAAAGATGTTGTTCGAAATATTCTTACCCCTCTAAGAAAATAGTGTTTGTTTATATGTCAAAGGTAATGTCAAATGCTAGCACTGATTATAAAAATTATTTCCTTCTTACAAATCAATATTATTTTAAATTATTTTTTTTATTTCTATGGGTGTGTCTATAACTGTAGAAATGTTTTGTCTTTTAACAGCAATTCTGTAGAAGTTAAAGAGAACTGGGTATGCTATTTAGTACGAAAGTTCCTTCGTTGATACATTATTTTAATTTAAAACGGGCAGATTCACTTTCTTTAGACTTGTTTCGCATATAAATAATAAGCAACTACAACTAACAGAATAAAAATGCATAATAATAGGTATTGATTTCTAATTTTGAACGCCAAAATATGGCAAATGTAAGAGACTTCCAAATTTGTATGAATTTACTAATCGCATTTTTGATTTGATTTTATACTAGAACTTCATGTTTATCAAAAAATTTAATTCAAGGATATAAAACATACAAGGGAAATAACCTATGCAAATGGAAAGGTGTGTAGTAGGTACGCGTTCGATTTCTCAAGACCAATGACTTCGAATACGAGTCGAATGCAAATACATATACATTCGCATCCATGACTTTCTAGTCACTATTACAATTGCTTTGATATCGGATGGGGTGCCATTGGATAGAGTGGCTAAAAATATGCTCTTCAACAAAATTTAGAAAAATAAGCATGAGATGAGGTTCTATTCATTTATATGGGAACAATTTTATTACAACATTGTATACTGTTTTAAAAAGTACCTGGTAGATCGAGCTAATCTAATAGTCGGTATATTTTTTTCTTCCACGGATAAAACGCCATTTTTTAAAAAGTAAACCTAGCTAGACATAATATTCAAGAATTGCTCGTTTAAAGGTATTAGATACTCATACGCGGCAGGGATGGAAGCAGCCTTAAACGATTTAGATTTTTCTTAATTCATTCTATTAAATCGACGTGGAAAGGTACAGATTGTTTTTAAGAGTAAATTAGTCAATGTACAAAATACAACCGTGTCGTATTGATAGTAGGTTGCACACATCACACATAACCAACTTGTTAAGTTTTCACGACTAAGGTTAGTAGTATAATAGTGTCATCATCATTACATAAATATGATATTAAATAATTACATTAATTATTTAGTCGATTGTGTCAACGCAGCCACAGAAATTGAAACATTTTGACAGACTTTACATAAAGTGGCCAGTGAATGACTGTGTCAATCGTTAACCGGTCCAAAATCCGGTTTTGTTTTGTTATAATCGAGTGCACAACGAGTATAACTTTCCCTGGCTGCTATAAAAAAATATGCATAAATAATAGATACAACAGGTTGTACAAAATTAGGAGAAACATTTATGGTAATTACATAATTTTTCATCATCATTACAACTATAAAGCCGGGTCTTCTGCGAATGTTTTTTCGAAACAAAACATTCAAACATCGAATATTTGTTTGTGTTTGTTCTTTGAGGCACATGAATCAGATTGTGTATCCATAGATGACTGTTTCATGCATAGACAAATGTTTGATGTATGAGTGTATTGTTTCGAAAAAACATTTGCAGGAAACCCGGCTTTATAAGCGCTCTTGTAGCATAGAAGTAACAATACAACTTATCATCATTACAACTTATAAGCGCTCTTGTATCAACATTACAACTTATAAGCGCTCGTGTACCAACATGTCTCTAGTATTACTTGCATGTGAACTTTTGAGGTCACTTGCATCATAGCATAGCCCATTTAATGCAAACGCCCATTAAAATAATTATCTTTTATAACACTTAGGGCGAATAGTGGCCACGAACGACAACATACACACGTTTTGTTAGTTATGGCCATAAACGGTGGTATTAACTGTACGCGACAAATATAACAAGATGAAATTACATCAATTAAGGGGATAAAACATGTGTGTAAAGTGTTGAAAATGTAACAGATCTGTTATTTTATATTTTGCATTTTAATAAATCTTGTTTTATAATTTGTTTTCTGTTTATATTTAGTTTAACGAATCTGCACTTGGCCAGCGTGGTAGACTATGGGGGTTAGGCCAGGTCTCGTTCTGAAAAATCCTAAAAGCTTCTATTTTTTTAACCGAAAAAGAAGGAGGTTATATTACACACAGTATAAATATAATAACAATCCTATAAGACGCTCGATTTATAAAAAATATAAATTTGAACATACAAAGCGTCCACAATGCAACACTTCATTCAGACCTAATTAAGCCACACTAAAAACTCGCCCCGCGCGGTAAGCCCTCTTGGCCTCCGACATCACAAGGTCTCGTGTTAAGTTCTACACTTGTAAAGCCAACTCAATTGAGCAACCTTTGCCGGAGTGCTCATTTTCCAGTGCAAACTAAATATTATATAAATAAGCTAATGTTTACGATAAAATGAGTCGTCGATAGTTAATTACGTTGGAAGCCAAAGTATTTTGGCACGCTCCCCGGGCCTCGGCCATAATAAAACTGGTTAACACTTCACGTTTATGCGACATGCATTAATTGCAATGTATATGCTTGCTTATGTACCAACGAGTGCACATGCGTGTTATTGAAGCAACAAACTAGAAACCGTATTTTTTTATGTTACTGAAGTAACGCAAGTCATCAATCAACACGGGATGCCCAGCGTGCGCGCATCCCGTGTTGAATACTCACTGCCGCCCTCGGAAATGTGGGTACAAAATACAAATATTTTATTTCATTATAAGGTATTGGTCTTGTTAAGGTACATACACTTAATGAATGTCAAAATATATCATGTATCATCATCGGCTTAGAGTGCCCTATTGGCTATGTCCAGAAGAACCAGAAGAGAAAAGCCGACGGAAAAACCTCAAGAAAAAGAAAAATCCTTCAGCCGCAATACAAGAATTGCAATAAATACAAAAATCAGGATGTCCTATATAACATTTAGCCCATTATTCTAGTTTTAGACATAAACATTAAACGTTTAACTGTCAGAACAGCTATTGAGCACAAAAATTCAAACACCAGAAGGTGTGTATTGGACGCACCAAACCTTAAAAATCCGATATAAACAGTTGAAACAAAAAAATATCCTGTATAAAAAATTTGATGTAAAATCATGATGCTACACAAAACCAGTCGATGACTAACAAATATTTTGACTCATTTCATTTCGTACCTTTGTTACATCGAAAACCGAAGGCTGAGAGACCGTAGGTACCGTACCAACCAACACATTAAATGGAAATTAGATTATTATAAACGTGACGGGATATGTCGCAAGTAATAAAACAGCTGCCAAGTGGAAATGGGACAAACCCGTGTCCACACCAACGTGCGACGTCGTATCTAATTGGGTCATAATAATTCGGAGACGCTAACGCGAATGGAGAGGCGAGTGGCCAGCGTTGTGTTGAATCAAAGGTGAACGTACGATTGCGGAAACAACGGAGGCCACGCGACGCGATGAAACCATTACGCCCCATGCCGCGACACTAACCATTGCAACGGTGCAGGCAGATTACATATAACTTACTTATTTAAACTGGTTAAAGCGTCACTTCGTTCCGCGTCATTAAAACTACGGATCATAATAAACTTCTGCGTAAACCTGTATTCTACTGTATTCTTATTCAAGTTATTTATAAAATTGAAAAAGCGAAAGAACTTACAATCTAGCCGATATTAAGTAGCCCTGCTAAAAACCTGCCGACATATATATGTCGCAGCCATCTAGTTCAATTGGCCAGTTAATAGAACGCCTAGGCCATTCATTAAACGCCGGCA
>DWTS01000184.1:0-11964 GCA_018250615.1 Oechydrus chersis rufus | reverse complement strand
GTAAAATTATCTATATATGTATGCATTTAAAAATATATATGTATGTTTATCAGTTGTCTGGTCACCATAATACAAGCGTAACAGCTTAGCTTGGGATCAGATGGCCGTGTGTGAGTTGTCCTATTTATAAAAGATTAAAAAGACACTGACAGTCAGTCGGTCGGCGGACTGCAGGCAAACTGTTATTCTGTGGACACCTTGAGTACGAGTATGATCAAAAAATAATAAAATAAACTGTCATCTTACCTTATCAAACTCGATGACAGGCGTAGCTGAGCCGATAGTTCCGTCCTTTTTCTTCTCGATCTTGTACACAATGACGTTGTTGCCTCGCACCGTGTGGATGATGAAGGCCTTCGAGTCGGGACTCCAGGCCACGTGGGATGCGTGGTCGAAGTCGATGTTCACGCGGAGCGTCTTGTGCTCCTTCTGACTCAAATCGCGGATGTCCCATAGGATCACCGAGCCATCTGGAGGAAGGAAAAAGTAATTAACAATGAGCATTTACTCCGTAGCCGAATGGTACAAAACGGAACCCTTATAGATTCGGCATGTGTGTCTGTTAATCTGTCCGAAGTCCGTATGTCACAGCTACTTTATTCCGAAGAAGAACTACAGAGACACAGTTGATACTTGATAGGTAGATGTATTCTGAGAACCGCTAACGATTTTTATAAAAAAAATTATACAACTTGGTACTACAATATCCTTCATGGGTGAGTCCGTTTAGCCACTTTTTACATTTCTACTTGAGTGTCACTAACACTACAGCCTAGACTAGACTATGCATTTATGTGTCCGTGGACAAGGGAAACCCAAACCAGAACAAATACATAAATTCATCATTTAGACTTGCTTCGCCGGGACTCATACCCATTTCGTGCCCCGACCAGTAAGTTAACCAATGCGCCACTCTAGTCCAAGTATTTAATTATCATAAGATTAAATGATTGTATCTGTTTGTCTTCTAATCTTCAGATTCTTTTGCCTTTTGTTATCTTTCTAAGTGATAAAATATAATCCGTTTTGCCTGTGTCTAACAAAGGCATTTTAAAGCCCCTAGGTATTAGTGAGTACGCAGGTAGTAATGGTCGATTTGTTGAACGTTGAGGGAAGGGTTATTATCCATTAGTGTCGGTATTCTCATGCTGGTACACAATGTCAGGACAGCTATCATCGCGACCCTGACTAAAATTGTTCATCAATGCCACCTCGGGCTAACCATTTCAACCTTAAATATTACGTCATAACGCTTCCTAAAAAAACTTTAATATATTCATAAGTGAGAATTTGTAGAACAATTAACTTCAATTACATACACAAGACAACACACGAGACAAGGTTCATGTCGTTATTATGTTGAAGATACAGAAATGAGTCCGCAAGTTTCGATGTAGCCTTTTAGTACCTCGTGCGAAAGTACACTTAAAGACGCAGCAATCTAACCTTCGATTTTATATTTTATCTAATAAAATTGATTGTAATTGAATTAAATTTAAGTATAAACACTTACGAAACAAGTGTATGTATATATATGTGGGTATATTTCAAACCCTGCAGGCGGACAGCAACGTTATATACATAACAAGGTGCCTCACAAGATAAATCCTCACACGAAATTAATTGGCCCCATGAAATTAATTCTCCTTGTATAGTTAACTATTTATCTTATAGGTTATGGTAATACTGGTATATTTGGTTTACTTAGTATTGTGAACTTACACTATTAGAGAACGAGCTATCACAACTGAAGGATACTGCTGCTGATTGCCCCAATAAGGTAGAAATAAGTGAGTGTAAAAAGCAATTTTAAACAATTCAAGAGTTATTATTATTTTCCCCAAAACAACGGTAAAAGTTTTTGTGACGAAATTAAGTAACATTGTCCACTCAGCAACAAAAGGAACTTTAATTCTGCAAACTAAGTACAATCCTCTCAAAAATTATAACCGACTTAATTATTGTTTAAAATTGTACTTTAACGTCTTCTCCTAAGACACAATATCGATTTTTCAGCACTATAGTGGTCCTTGCGTACAAAATATATTGCTCAAAAAGTTGGAATTGCCTGACTGGCGGCTTCGCCTTTTATTTTGAAGATTATGAAGCAAATCATTCTTAAGAAATTGCCATTGTTCAAACTTTACGGATTAGATTTTACTACGTCTTAAATAAGCATTTTGTAGTATTTTCTCAATCTGTACATTTTATATAAGTGAGCTGCGTTACAAACATTGAGTATTTTTTTTGTTTAATCCTATTATTATCTTTCTTTTATTATAACAATAATAATACAAGTGTAAGGAAATATATAAATCACACTAATCCTATTCTCTATTAACCATTGAACTTTTTTAATTTATGTCACAACTAAACTAACTTTGCCCGACTTCGCTCGTGGAAGCTACAGAAATGTAATGCGCGTGTAATTGCAGCTATATTAATTTGCATGAATGACTGGGATTTGATAGAACTCGAATGATAAAAGGAAGATTGAAATCAAAATGATCTATAGGTACATGACTACAAAAATAGTTTAACTTGTCGCGTACGCCGCCGTTACGTCACCTCGAGTCATTTCTTTTAGATTGAGATCTAGAAATCTGCTTTGGGTTTTATTTTGAAAATCTAGAATGTTTGAGACTTCGACACTATGACAAATACGGCGAAGGAAAGTAGACAAGATTTTAATTCCCTCAATTTTTAAAATCAGACTTTGAATTCTCAAACAAAACTAAAAGAATTATTTCGTGTCATTTTATGATTTCGCGGGGTATATAACTGCCTCGGGAGCCCTCCTTCAGGAAATTCGGAAGTGAAATTAAAAATAAAAGTAATAGTAAGGTGAAAGCAAGTGAAGTAGAGGAAAGATAGAACAGATGTTCGCATGATGGTGAGTACGAATAAATTCTTCAAGTTCAGACTAACCGGCGTTTTAATCCAATCCCGAACCTACTTTTCTTGTTAACATACGTAAAACAACGATGGTAACACAAAGCACTAACTTCCAACCGAGTAAGGTTTCTAAGGTTCAGCCGAGCTACAAAAACAATAGAGTACGACCCTTTCGATGAACTAGCGTTATGTTGTGGGTGAAGTAAGTAAACTAGGTAAGCGTGCAACAATGCGGGAACCGGTAAAAGGTCAACAGACCAACCGAGATATCGAAACTGAGTCACTATATCAAGGCCTTCGGATTTCAGGCAACGAGCGCGAGTGTAACCCCAGCGCCTACTGCCCGGAGTGACGGTAAGTGGCCGATGAAGCGTGTAATGTTAACGATTGGAAATCGTAATCTGTGCTATTATAAAATTGTAACAGTAGTGGATTTGTATATATAGTTTTACGGAAACTTGCTTTTATTGTAGTTACTTCTATTAAAAGTAGCAATCTATGTCGAGCGGTTATTACTTTTATAATGGACAGTTGCCGTAGGACCTACTGATATTATACCTTTTAAACAGGTATCACTTCACCGGACACGGTGGTATACTGTGCTTTGTCTAAACCAACTAAACCCCGGTTCGGAGAAGACGAACGATTCTGAGACATCTACATGCTACACTCCTTTTCTAAGGAAGACTTTTTGCGATCGGTTTAACCCAGGTACGAATGTTAAGGACTTACTTACTAAATCGCCTTAATGAAATGATCGGAGAGAAGGAACCTTACATGCGGAGTATCGGGGGATAACGGGGTCTTGTATGTGCCGCGCAAAAAGTAGTTATGACGGTACGATGATTATGTTGTAGTCTGTGAGACCGAGGAAATCCTTTCAACGGGAAACATTTATGGTCTTCATATTATTACCGAATATACATGTCAATACAGTTAAATACGATAAGTACTTAAATAGAGGTATCAATCTAGAACATTTCGTAGGTATAGATGTACACACAATAATTGTAATGTTGTAAAATAATTTTAAATTCCTTTTGACAGCTTTTTCACATTTACTCCACTCCCTGGAGATTGGAACCCAATCACAACTTTAAAGATTAAATATTGAATTAAATAACAATTGTACACAATTTAAATTCAACATTACCTACTGATCGTCTTTATTTCCTTAAAAACGCAAGCATCTTCGGAACATTAACTAGTGGTTTATAAAACGTGTAACTGCATCGTTTTATGGCAAATATGGCAATACGTGTTGTTTATAAAACCTGTATTAGGTGTGCTGAACAAGATAGTGTGTAACAACTGCCTGTTTGAGCAATACTGATGAGATCAGTAGGTAGGTTATAAGTACATAGAAGGCATACATTAAATCAAACATTGCCGTAGACACTTGCTTTATTGTTATTAAATATTATTAAAGATAAGTGGCAAATATGATGTAACTAGATATTAATACTTAGAGCCCGCTAATTCAACTACAATCAAGGTAAAATTTATGCTAATGCACCTTGTTATCCTGCCTTTGCAACATCTTGGAATTGGCAGTCCATATGAGAAATTCCGCCTTATGCATCAATGAAGTATATTTTCCTTGTATTTTTCTTTATTGACATGTAAAAAGTTTAGTCTCAATTTTTATCAATCCGGTTATACGTTATAAAGGTACAAATGGCCCCGGCCTTATTGGTCTCATTGTTACCGAAACATAAATCAACCAAAGCAAAGAATCACTACTTAAATAAACTCTTTAATCTCAATTTTGATTATCACGTTATTCTCTATTGTTTTATTTTTAATAAATTCATAGTAATTAATTATAAATAATTACTTTAGGGGTCATGGACTCGCACAAATAGTAAACACATAGAATAAAGTAAGTAACAGATCGAGGAAAAACATCTCAACGCATGATGAAACAAGTTGAAACTTTTAATAACCATAAGCGTCTGCAGAGTTCGACCGGGTATACAAAGGGGGCGTTTTTATGATGCAATACTCAGGAAAGTTCCTTAAAAATAATTGGGGTTTCGGTCAAGGAGACGCCGGGCCACATTCCAAAAGTTCCTGATAAGTCACGTACTCGCTCGCCGTTTTTTTTGCGACAATTACACCGGAAGACCCGCATTACGAAAGTGTTTCACACGACTTGTAAGACTTCAATCTGTCACAATAATTTCATTTCTCCTGTAAACTAATTCACCACAAATCTCAGAAATGGATTGTTTAATATCTTGTAGTTTTAAGGTTTTAAAACGCATATTTAACACTGTTATCCATACGTACGAGTATAATGCAAGGTACCATACAATGTCTGATTGCGTCAGCATTAATAGCACATATATATTCTTTAAAACAGATGAGTGCTTTGATTTTTAGGGTGTATTACGTAATAAGTATATATTATTATGATCATAAAGTTTTGTATTTTCGTTACAATGTATTTAATGTTTCTTTAAATAATCCTTCACGCGTAAAACATATTCATGTGTACATATTTGTGTTTCTCGTTAGCTGATTCTCGTTTAGACAATTTTAATAATGCCGTGATGTGATTTCGCCCATGTTAATGTCTGATTAGACATAATAACTATGGCCTCTAGGAAAATATATGTAAATATTTCAAAATTGCAGTCTTATCTGAATAAGGCAAGTGAGGTCATGTATTAAAGTCATAATTATTTAAAATAATAAACACTACTGGTGTCGTACAAAAACAAAGCAAAATTACAGTACAATACAAGGAGATTTTATCGTTCTGTAAATATAACTATGTCCTTTTAAAATATATATATTCTTTGCTTGATGATAAGTATTACTGTTTTAATTGGAGGATAAGGTGCTATGATTTGAACTTTTATTTAAGTGTATATATTGTTATACGACGGTTCAACTATGCTTATGTAGATTGATGCCGTGACCGTTAAAATGACTCAAACGGTAATGAAAAAATTGGTCTGGTGGTCTTGTTCTTAGTTTTGTATAAATTTTTGAACACTCAAGTATTCATTTCTGAAGCGCTCGTAGCCCTGCTGTGTTGATTGCAAACGATCAGCAAAGTCAAGCAGCATCGGACGCGGTCAGGAGTTGGATTAGTTAGTGGCCAATCTCATGCGCGTTTCCGTTCTTCGGAGGGCACGTTAAGCAGTAGGTCCTGGTTGTTAGCGATAGATGGCACTTCTTTTGTTAAACCGTATCGGAGGTCAACATATGGGTTGGCCACTAACCTGTCTCCATCAATCCGCACTGGAGCAGCTTGACAGAGAGTGCTTAGGCGGTTAGGCCTTCTCCACTTGTTAGAAATAACCCTTACTCAGCAATGGGCCATATAAATGGTTGCAGGCATTTATACTTTTCTGAGTATTGATAAACTAATTGCATTTTTCACAGATATCTTCATACGCGATAGAGTAGTGATAGCCTAATGGTTAAGAAATCGAGTCTTCTACTTATACGTACCTACATTAAAAATAGGTTGTTTTTTTATCAAAAATATATGACATAGGTACGTAATGTTAACAAAAAAATAACAATTATTAATTTGAATATCTATTCATCAACGATTTACCCCAGGCTCAAATTAAAATGTTAAAGTGTATATTGAATAATTACTTCCTACCATTTTGAACAATTCAAAGTCGTCTCCTTGACATATTGGTGAATAATAAATTTTAACACCAACATTACAACATTGATTTGAGTAAAATTTTCGTGATATTTAATAAGTATCTATCGATGTTTGTTTTATCGATATTCGAATAACAACGTAAAAATACAGAAGAGGAACATAACATTCTTCCCATTCATGCATGATAAGGACTAACAACGTTCTAAAAGAGTCAGTCAGACTAAAGATGTCTATACATCTATACATATAATAAAACTCTAACTGGTCTGTGTCTGTACAGGGGGATATTTAAGAAAAAAAATATAAAGAGTCTTTATAGGGTTAATAGAATTCAAAATGATTTTTTTTTTTAATTTTTGTCTGTCTGTATGTCTACTGAATGAAATTTGATTCGGTTTTCACAGTAATACTGGTGGATGTCTAATTTAAATACTGGTGCATGTTTTATTTTTGTTCACCGCTTAGACCCTATATAAGTTGAGCTTAGCTCGATGTGGCCAAACATATGAAATAGGATTCAGCTTAAGTTGGACGGTCATCGGAAGAAAAAATAAAACTAATGAAATTCAATTCTACCCGGATGAAGTCGCGGGCATCAGCTAGTCTTAAATTAAATACATTTCGTAAAAATGGCATCTAACTTTGAAAGATACATCTTGACGAAAAACTTCTACGCATATAAAAATAATAACAGGGTTACACACATAGGTACGTCTAGAAGCCCGCGTTAAAGTCTTTTAGTTCAATGCCCTCTCAAGGGAACTAGGAAGTTTGCCATCGCAATACTGCGATAAAAACTTGAACCTACTCGCAATGTAATCGTCATTTACTTCTGCGTGAGTGCCATATTTGAGTTTACGCAAAAAAATATATTTATTGAGTCATATAGACTTCCATAGCTGTTTCATATGAGATTTCATCATTTTCATCATCCACCTGTTGCCTTCTCCATACTCTGTACTCGTATGTATGTATGTATGTATGTATGTATGTTTAAGAGTTAAATTCAAAATAAATTTATCCTAAGTACAAATAATAAGTATATTTTTTTTGCCATTCGGCTACGGAACCCTTTATAGGGTTAACAGCCATGACAAGTTAAAAAATAATATCTTGATTTATTACGCGAAGAAAAGCAATATCATGTTTTATCAATATACGTATGTCGCAGCCATCTAGTTGAATTAGCCAGCTAATTGAAAGCCTCGGCGGTTTATTAAACGCTCCCAGCGTGGGTTTTTTAAATGTGATTAAAAGTAGCTGTGCCCCGAGGTTTCACGCACGTATAATTTAAAAGAAATCACTAGACGTAGACGCAGATGTATAGTATTTCAATATGACATCTAGCCCTCCCCATAAATATAGTTATTATACATAAAAAGAATCACATGGGACTGGTAGTAACAGTGATTTACGCGATCAAAAAAACAACAAAAGAAGTTTTATTTTATTAGTACCTGCAAGTATGCCGGGTACGTAAAGTCTGATGTGTATCTAAGTTACGTACATAATATTAAATAAACAAACATGTCAAGTATAAAAAAAACATACGATTTTAACCGAACCGTAAGAAAAACCCGTGTCAGCCAGCACCGCTCGCACTAAACTCAAGGTTTCCCGCCATTGTGACCGGAGTGAGGTAACTAATGTACATATTTAACTGTGAACCGTCAAGCCGACGACGACTTTAACTTGTGCTACTTCAAACAATATGTTACTGAAATCCTTCAACACTTTACGTTTAATTGCTATGAATATTGATGACCTACTTAATACTTGCATTGTGTTTCCTCGTACAATTTGCTTAGTAGTAAATCTCATTTCCGCGTCTAAATACAATACAATGCAAGTGCTATATTTGTTTAACTAATTATAAAAGAAATTACATATCATATTATTATTTCATATCTACAGACATGTACCCCGTCTATTCATTAAGGTGTTTTATGTTATAGGAGTAGCGACCGGTGCAGGCCACCTGTTAATAAATGGTCACTGCCGCCCATGACATTTAGCAATCTCAAGCAAGACTTAACCCTACCTCGGGTCGCAAGGAGACGCGTCGCTATACTTGAGAATGAAATTTTTCGGCTCCGCATAGCCGTCATCCACACCTTTCGACAACAAAATTGCTTTGCAGAAGAAATTGTATTTTTGTAGGTATAGCGAATGAGCATACAGGCCATCTGGCGTTAAAAAGTCACTGCCCCGTGGACATCTACGTACAACCTTAAGCAGGATTTAAAACTAGATGCGTCGTTACTCTTGAGGATTAATTCTTTTCGACTTGTTTAAAAATTGCTCCCAGGTCGAATCATTAAGGTTCTTTGCTGTAGGTAGAGTTAGGAAAGAAGAGGCATAATCCTTCTAGTTCTGCAAGGAACCCGAGCCCAGCGGTGGGAGTGGAGGTTTAGTGGTAGGTCGTATAAGACGCCTCTCAGCTGTAGACAAAATCAGGATTAAATATGACCTTGTAACTCCATATAATGAATAGGTATGATATTTTTAAAAGCAAGATGGAAGTTTTGTGTGCTACGGCCATGTCGATTGAATGATAGACGGCTTAATGAATTTGCAAGTAAATCGTGATTGAGTGATGCAGTCGTGGGCGTAATAAACGAACACGCGTGCGTTTTATAATATTTGTGTGTGTGCATGCATCTTAAACAAATTGGCGATGCATTGAACTGAAGGGGTCAAAAAGTGTCCAGAACTTGGCCTTCTTAGTTTTTTTTATAATAAAGAAAGAGATTTTAAGGATAATAAAACTCGGTGTGAATGCGGAGGCACGATGACAGCGTTTTTTTCTACCTTATAAATATAAAGCGTATGATTAGTAGTGTGATGTCTCTCTATATGTTGGATGTGTCGTTCCATCGGAGACCTACGAAAGCAATACACACTTTCTATGGTAACATACGTAACGTAACACACGTAAGCATTGCCATCGATTTGCAAGACTCTTAACCATACTTTTAAATATAGACTTGAGATGCGACTACGTCTCATAGACTTATTTAAGGTTGGGCGTAGATGTCCATGGGCTATTGTGACCATTTAATATTTGTGATAAAGAAGCTCTTTTACTACTTCTTTATTATAAAACTTCTTCGCAGGTATTTTATATATAAGGTTGAGAACTTACAACTAGGTACATATCGGCTACGAAATTTCCCGGACAACCATGGTTTGTTCGCCACCGCCTCGATGTATGTGACCCGGAGTTCGTAGAGGGGATTCTCGTAGGCGTGTCGAAGTGTGGTGACGAAACGGCAACTACGTGCAAGACCTATTGTGAAAGAGGTATCGACGGAGGCGTATCGGTGGAGGCGAACTCGCCTCCATGGCCAAATTATATTGTTTCCATCTTATACAAACTATTACGTATTGATAACCATATCGGCATGTCCCGAGCTGAAGGGTTTGATTCACAGCTAGACGGATCTTAATAATTTAGATTCCCTTTATAATTCGTGTCTGTAGGACACATGGAATTCTAGTGTAGTGCTATGAGTGTAGTAAGTTATTCATTTATTATTATAGCTTAGGTTATTTTTTGTCTGCCTTGACTGCCTGCAACTCTTTTTATGGACCACTGCGGAGCACGAGTCTCTCCTCACATACTCCACTGCTCCAGTACAGATTGGCGGATTTAGTTTAGTTACCTAATTAACGTATCGAAAGCCTATAAGCAGTGATAGAGTGGTCAAGAATTGCGGTCCCGTGTTCGGGGCAACCGAATTCGAATCTGAAAATCAGATTTTTAGAAGTTATGTGTATCAGAAATAAATTATTACTTGTTTTACGGTGAAAAAAATATCGTGAGGAATCTTGCATATCTGCGATTTCCACTAAATGTTCTCAAAGGTGTGCGCACCGCATTTGCGCAGCGTGGTAGACTATGGTCTAATCCTTCTCATTCTGAGAGAGGACCAAGCACAACAGTGGGACAGCAATGGGTCGAGGACAACGTACCAAAATATAACATGAACGCTCGAAACTAACCATATGGTCAGTGTCAAACCAAAGTATGTTAAGTCAACAAGCATATGTATATAACTGGATATTTATTGACGAACGTTATTGCGATAAGCCGAATGCTCTGGCATAGAAAAAGCTTACCGTAAATAAAGTCATATAAAACTATGTCTTAGGTATCATAATAGTTAATCCTATTATGAGTTATGAATAGTGTTTAAGATGGTGACAATAATGGTATAAGTACTTAGTTTTGTCTCAATTTGTGCAACATTTCCATTCTTACAACGTTTAAAATATGCGCATTTCGTTACCTTTGTGCTGTAAGCTCCTAATAAAGTGTTTTAAATTACAAAGTTCCCTAGCAGCAATATTGAAAGTTTAAGCTTAACAGAAGGAGCTAAACGTAATTAAATTAAACAGACTGCGAGGTATTACTCTACAAATCTATGCAGTAATGAGAAAGTACGAATAAACTCTGATTACTCACTCATTAATGACAGAAACGTGAATAATTATGTAAGATTGTATTTTATTCATGTTTTAAGTGTAACGAAAGAGCATGCAGACCGGTGTTAAGTGGCCACTGTCACCCATGGACACCTACAAAATACCTCAAGTAATCCTACCTGATAACCTACCTATACTACCTGATAACCTACCTACGTGTAATTAATCCTACCTGAGGTCACACGTAGATACGAATACTCTGGAGGATTTAGATCTTAGCTGGTAGTCTTAGAGCTGGTATACCCCTCAAGAAAGCACGTAATCAAATTGAACACAAACTGCTATATACGAAAACTGCTAATAAAACTAAACATATAACCAATATTTGAAATTTTAATTTCAATTGTTTGCTGACATCCTGTCAACGGTTTAATATATTGTAGACGACTACTTTTATTTCTACCAAACATAGTTAAGAACCATCTTGATCTAATTTGGGTTCATTTATCGTTTTATCATTCGAGGGAAATAGCTTTGCTCTATAATACTCGAAGTGTTAAAAAATTACTTTATAGTAACCGCAATACAATTTTGTCAATAGTTGTGTCATCATATCGCGACTGCATAACAAAAAGCCGGTAAAAACAAAACCTACAAACCAGATAGGTCTACATTTCAGAAATTTAGATTAAAGTGGTCTACGTGAGGCAATTCACAAACCGCTTAAGCAACCGCTGGGGCTATTTCAATTTTCACCTTTTCGTAATTGACATCAACCTCGTGAGTTGTGTTTATCGTAAGCGATCGACAAAGTTAAGCAAAGTCGCGGTCGGGAATTGGATGGGTAAACGGCAGTGGCAAGTGTTGTGCGCGCTTCCGTGCTTCGGAGGTCACGTTAAGCCGTCGGTCACGGTTGCCATCGATAGATGGCAGTCGTTAAGCCGTGTCGGAGGCCTTTTGGCCGCCGATCTGAAAACATCCGGAGTCAGGTTAGTGCCCAACACGTC
>DWTS01000183.1:0-11991 GCA_018250615.1 Oechydrus chersis rufus | reverse complement strand
CTCCGTTTTTGAATCGCACAACCCGACGTAGAATGAGACTGAGATGGGACATGACATAATGAGACACAAGAACTGGATTCGTGGCGATCCTCCACGGTTCAGTTTGTATGGTCATATCTACCGCGTAAGATGTGGAATAAGCTTCCTCTTGAGGCATTCTACATGGGGTTCTTAAATAAATACGATTAAAAAAACAACAACTTCAAAGTAATTTATTTTTAAAGAAACAAAAAATGCACTAAAACGTAAACAATTATTGCGTGTTTGCATTTCTACGACTAACAATTAACCTTTTTTCAAATCAATGTAATGAATTATTGGGAAAACACATACAATGTATATTATTTGTTATTTTTGGAGTCGGTCTGCCTGACTGAACATAAAACTGTGTTTTCTGAATAGGGCAGTTTATAAAAATCGCACAATTTGCTCACAATATTAGTGACCTAACAAGCAACTAATTAAAGTAAAGATTCGATTCTTACATAAACCAATTTTTCCTTTTTTCCGGATTCCCTTAATTTCTAATTATAATTCAAATCGTCTGTGACTGCGAAATATGCACATCAATCTACAACTCTATACTACAAATCTCGACATGCGCTTAAGAAAAAAATAAACCTCACCCATCCTTTTAAGTCCATACTTCAATTCTGTCTCATTTATCTACTTTAATATTTATGTTATGACCAAAAATAGTAATATTAAAGGCCATTAAAAATCTAGCTGAGCAACAAACCTCAACGTGGGACGTGTGGTAGCGCTAAAAGAAATTCTATGTGGGTGTGACTCCATATAAGTGAGAACGTTAAGCAAGTTATTCAATTGCAGAATTATTTACAATGGAATTATGGTGTTTGTGCGATGTGGAATAGGTACTTCTCTAATACAGAAATAATAATAATTTCTCAGGTACAAGACCTAGCTGGACGATATTATGCTAATACGACATTCAAGCGTGTCGACGAGTTTATTCTGAATGTAACCAGTAAATGCTTGGGGCAATGATGATCTCAAGAACATTATAATAATAATACGTCGTTGTCACAAGTGCAAAATGACGTTTATTGAAATGGCTACGAATATAATGTAAGAAACGATAGTTATTATCATACTAATCTAGCTTTCACAATATTAATAACCTTTTGCTCGTGGATTCGCTTGGTTTCATACAATCTTAAAGGGGATCCCTTTTTCAACCTCTTAAGAGGGGAAAAATTTGCAAAAATCCTCTCTTAGAGCTCGCTTACAGCTTCCTGCGCCCAGTAGCTTCGGCTGTGCGCTGTCTGACAATCAGTTACTCAGAACGGAAGAGTTTTTTTTATATATAGATAGACTCTAATATTATGCTGATTTATTAATATTATGAAAGTAAATAAATATATTACAAAATATAGAGTTACAAGGTATAAAGTACATTATTATAATTTTAAAATTACCTATTTGAATTGCTTTAACTACATTGTATATCAAATCGTAATTATTCGCATGCCAGATAACGCATGCAATAAAATTACAAATAAACATAATTAACAAAATTAAATCCAACATCTAACTTTTACTCTACTAAATCGTATCCAAGTATTGCGTTAGGTTGGGAATAAACCATGTCGACGTCGTGCGCGGGCGCATACCTGTCTATGTAGGCGCCACCTGCCCACACCGAACAGAATCGCTCATGTTGTTGAGCCTTTACATCATTATCATAGTGTTTTGCTTATCCCAACCTACAGTTTTGTTACAAAGTTATTAGCCGTGTTGAATTAATGTAAATGAATCAACTCAACCGCATTCTTGCCCTGTGATCTGTCATTTCTTAACACAACATTGATGTATTATGATCATGTACAGCGTATATAAATTAATGTATTGAGTCTTTGCTACTGGTTTACTGATTTGTTTGATAGCATTTACAGCATAATTGCCAAACGCATACTTTCAGACAGGCTGATTAGCCTACGGCAGTTCCTGATAGTGCATTATAATATGTATTACACTATGTGTTGTAATACCCTACTTGTCTAATAAATTATAGAGGTGATCTTATAATTATTACGTTGGTACATTTTATGGTGACGTAAAAAGAAGGGATTTTTATGCAGATAAGGGTGGACAAAAATCTGTAAAAATCTTCGAGAATTAAATCTACAACAATAATAAGAGAATAAAAAAATAACAAAAAGTTCTTGTATAAGTTATTGAAGGTTAAAATGTAAAACATATATTTTAAAGAACTTGCAAAAGAGCAGAAAGAGCTCGGATAATTTGTTCCATTGGTAAAGTGGAGTAGATTTGACTAGAAGATGTATTGCAAATGGCAGAAAAGATGTAACTTTGGTTCAAAATATCGATGTAGGGTGGCATTGGAGGCATGAAATTTACAAATATCAAGTCATTTCATAATTTATTCGGTCGATGTATATTTTAAGATACTGGTAACTTAATCCGCTTCCTTCGAAAGAGAGGTGAAATTTTTAACGTTACACTCCAATGCTTACCGCTGGATATTGCGTTACGATCCTGCTCGTTGTACGGTGTCGCAAAAATCTCTGGTGCTGTTTCAAGTTACGATACGATCCTATGCGTATTATTTAAGTTTTACTTTCAAATTTAATATGATGTAAAATTTGCTACGACACTTTTCTTTCAATGGGATTCGATTCATATGACGTAGTTGTTTATGCACCTGTAAAGTCTTATGATCGTCTATAGATTAAGGTTTTTGAACTTTATCCACTGTGTGACTATCACAATTAAATTGATAAGCCTTGTTGTTGCACAAATGCATGTATATCCGAATTATAATTCTAGTGTGAGGCTATCATTGTACAAAGCATAAAGCCTTCTCATAAAATATACGATGCTAGGCCTAAATAAGGATGTATATATTTATTTGCACTAAAATTTTAAACACATGCCTGTTAGGTAAATCGTATGACTAATATTATAAGTAAATAAATATTTAATGTCATCGATATTTTTTGCAAAAGCCGAAGAATATTTACGATTTGAATTAAATAATTCTTCATAACATCGAGGAAATGACAAAGCAAAATTCTATCTCCATTTAAGGATGGTTTCTTAGGCAATTCGCAAAGCTATAAATAAGTTTTACGATAACTATAAAACACTGTGAAAGCTTCCTTAGATGTTTTCAATCAGTGGGCGCCAAATCAGATTATATTCCGATAATATCATAATGGTGGTGATAGTTTATTCATACTGGTCGCCGGTGATTAGGTGCGCTTGCTGAACAATGCTTTATTGTGCAATTATACTATCGCTTGCATTTCATCTCGTAGAAAAATCAAAGAGTCTGACTCACGGAACTCTTTCCTCAAACTTTTGGATCACTTCGATCTACACGGATGGATACGTTCCGATGAAATTTTAATCCAACGAAACGAATAAGCAATGGAGAGGCGAACAAAAGTGAAACATCTTTAGAGCGTTACGTCATTTAATCGTCATCGTGCTCATCGATATAACGGAGTACCTACTGTCAAGGTGCGCGTTGCGTAAGAGCATCCGTTTGGTGTCATTGACATTACGGATGTAATGTGATTTGTGATTAAAGGGACTTGAGAGTTTTGCAGTGAGAGTGGGCTCGTTGAACTCCGAATTAATGTTTATGAAGTGGGCGCTATTGACTGATGACGATAGTAAGTGTGAAGTGATTGCTTCGAATTTGCTTACGGTGATTAGGGAAGGTAGATCTATCTGTGCTTATCTTTAAACTAATGTTATCCGAACGTTGAACCATTTGTTTTGGGATAGAAGAAATTTAGAAGAATGATTTCTGTTTATTTATTATTTTGTCATTCAGTGTATATTGAAAGACATTTCTTGCATGAAAATCATGACACATGATTCTCCCAAGCTTTACTCCGTTTACCCCGCAGGGCCGATGAGTAAATGAATAAAATTATATTTAAATGAAATATTTATTGTATTAAATGTGGCATGAAACTGAATTCACTTAATGGTAAGTGTAGCCATTGGGACATATTATTGTGTTATAAGCTAATATGATTAGTAAAATTAATTTTGAGTTTTACTCTGTTTTGATTTAGTGTCGTAAAAGAGAGACGCAAGGACTAACTAAAGCTTAAGGAGTAACGTGTTTGAATATAGAGGAAAGTTTGGCAAGTTTCTGTTATTGTTACTAATTATCATCAAATAGACATCATCGATTGCCTCTTCAATTAAAAGAACATTTTATTATTCAATTAAAGAAAAACCGGTCAAGTACGAGTTGAACTTGTACACCACGGAACCCGTACAAACTTATCTGAGTTTAAGTTCAATATTTCGCCCATCGAAGATCGGAATTTTTCACAAATATTTTACAGGACTTTTCGGTGTAAATTTTCACAGTTATTAGACTTTTCCATTACATGTGTTGTAAGGCCTTGCTTCTTGCCAAATTTCATGATATTAGGTCAACGGGTAGTAACATATAGGTTTTGATTCTCTTATGAAATTGCAAAATATGCGAAAATATGTGACATAAATGGTCATATCTTTTGATAGAATTTATTTACAAGTGATTTTTTCTCAGCTGAAAGACTTGATTTAAAGAAGTATTTGATATAAATTTCAGTTCGATATTTTTACCCGTTCCTGAGATAAAGGGTCTTGACAGAGACGCACACCAAAGTGATCCTATAAGGGTTCCTTTTTTCCTTTGGTACGGATCCCTAAAGGTACTATTGAAGGTTAATGACTAAAACCTTTCGTTTACTTTGTGGTCATTTCTATTTTCTCTACGTGACCCCTTGCTTACTCTGTAAACATACGCCTAGAGAGATCTAATTAGTTTGTGTTTGCTCAACGCTGACGCAATTTGGCTCGCGTGCTGGACAAAGGTTTATTAGATATGCCTGACTGTCACACTTCATCAATTTATTGCTATCCCAATGTTGGGCAAAAGTGTCATATGAATGAAAAAAAGCTACTGATAAGTTCTGCTGTATCTTAAGGGTAGTTTTAACAACTTTTGAAGAATGTAGTAAGATTAGGTAAGAAGAATTTAGATAGTATAATTATGCCTCTGGGGATATATGAGTATATATATATATGCTTACGATTGGTCTTAGGTGTTGATGAAGAAGAAATCTGTCAAAATTTGGTATGCTTGAGTTGAGTCAGCCCAGCCATGGTGAAAGCTGATAAATATCCAATTTGAAAGGCATGCAAATGTTACCAATTTCAAATGGCTACCACAACCACATCTTCGTAAACTCAAAGGTCCCCCTCCAATCGAGTTCATTGAAGAGCTAGTTAGAGTAGTATTTTAAATCTACCAGTAGGAAGGTAAAGAGACAGATTTAACATAACTCCTAACTGATACTATATGAAAGTACGGAAATGAATGCGTAAATAATAAGTTGATGATAATACTAACTAAAAACGGACATACATTCACAACTTTTATGACGACGTAGCAATTTACGAGTCTGATGTCCAAGGTCTCCCCGACTCATCTATTTCAGTGACAGCCACCGTGTCAACACGTATTACTCACGCCGATAAAGAAACAACATTAAAATAACCAGCGCCCACTCAACTCTCGGTTCTATAAATAAATACGCGAACATTCCCCCATAGCACGTGTTTGCGAAGTTCATTGAAGAAATTCATTAATTCTCATGACGTATTAAACAGAGCGAAGCGCGCACAGCCCCGTGATTTGTTTTGATCGCGAACGAATAACAAAGTTAACCAACTTCGGGCCCAGGCAAGAATTTTGGAGGGAATATTAAGCAGTCGGTCTCAGTTGCTATCGATACTTGAAAGTCATCAATCCTATCCAGATAAAAAGCAGAGCAAACAGATGGGCCACTAAACCATTATTACCTAAGGCATTGGAAGACAATGCTGGATCCATTGAGCATCCGCGAATCCCTACTTCCCTACTAATATTATAAATGCGAAAGTAACTCTGTCTGCCTGTCTGTCTGTTACGCTTTCACGCCTAAACCACTGAACCGATTTTGATGAAATTCGGTATGAAGATAGAACAGATTTTGGGAAAGGACATAGGATACTTTTTATCGCGAAAAAAAGGATAGAAGAAGTTGAAATTGGGGATGAAAGTTTGTATGTTGTTCGTTATTGTCAAACCGATTTTGATGAAATTTGTTATGAAGACTGTTGACAACTTTCACACCTAAACCACTTAACCAATTTTGACAAATAGTCTAGACCTTGGGAAAGACTCCTCCTTACCATGTCAAATATAACCAAATTCTAAATTCTATATTCTAATTGTCAGTGTGGTATAACTATAACATTCACGTGTCACGGTGTTTGTTCGGGATGAATTCCGAAACTTACTATCCGATTTTAACTTTTTTATTTAAAGCAAAAGTGACGCTTTTCATATACCATACACCTGCTAGTATCCTATATTTCTCTGTAATATCATATTGTACTGTTGTAAATCCTGGATACGACAAAAACTTGATTTTGACAAGAAGTTGGATTACCATTTGAGCGAATCCAAGAGAAATCGCTAGTTAAGACAATAAACGCAGAAAATAATGTGATAGTAAACGATTCTTATCTGTTATTCTTTTTTAAACAACGCCCTGATAGCGTCCAAAAGAATCTATCGCTTATAGTAACAGTTTAACAACATCAAACAATATGATAATGTAACAAATCTAACAAACACGTTATCGGGTGAATATATGACACAGTATATTTAAAATTACGATGTTCTCCACGTCTCAAGATATTTTGGATGTTTTACCCAGAACTTAATAAGAATACTCGTAATATAGACGTTTCTCTAAATTTGCAAAGCAAATTTGTAGCGAATCGACTGACCTACTGAGCGCTGGGTCATTCTTAGTCATACTCAAACGTCAGTAAAGACTAAAAATTCTGAATATCAAACATGTATTTTTCTCAGGTCTTACATAAGAAAACTATTAAGTTACCTAAAATGTACTAATATTACACACATAAAATTATACTAGCAATAATTAACACACTTAGGAAAAGAGTCAAATATTACGAAGGGATTATCGTTAAGGTCAACAGTAGTTTTGAAATTAATTAGCCTTAAATCAAACAATAGCTTCAAAATAACGAGTCCTCCAAACGATCAGCATACGTAACCACTGGTTTAAAAGCGAGTTTTGGGTAACAAAAAACAAAGGCCAATAAATACTTCGCGATTTGGACAACACAGGGTCAGTCCACAATATATTTTAGTAACGATTGCTTCGAATGTACTGTTTTCTGACTATGAATATTTAAAACCAAACATTATTTATGAAAATGACATACTTTTCACCTCATTTTCTACTTTAATTTCATTTTTCTTTTTTTCTTAAAACCTTGTAGGTGTGAGCGTGTTCTGGGTGTCTTAGTATTTATTTGTATGAGTATGAAGGGAAGACACAAATGATTCACACCAAATACGATTTCATACTGAATATATTTTAGAGCGATAATTAAACATGTTAATTTATTTGAATGACAACTTATTGCAAGAGTGCACATTCCATTGCCAAAGTAATATGAGTTGTACCTATAGCTAGAGGGCAATGGCCGTTGTTGCCACCACAAGTACCTACCTAATACCTTCTAGTAAAAACTAATATTATGATAGGAGAATTTTTCGGGAAATGGTCAGAAAGACTAGCATGTTTCCTAAAGTCGTGCTTATTGGAGCTTGGCAAGGGCTATGGGGGCTATTCTTGACCTGACTAAAAAGTTGTTCTTCTCTATGCTGAGGCCCTACGACTACCATGAGAAGGAAAACGGCAGAAGATGGTAAAATTCGGGACTTGTGGGATTCCTTTTTTCCCGGGCAGATCTCAAAGGGGCCAATGGTTGAGCGAGGGGGGCATTCTTGACCCTGGAAGAGCCTAAAGGCTATCAAGTAAGTCGAGTAAAGGTAATTTTAACGAGAAATCCCGGAACCTATAGTATAAGTATAAGGGTAGGTAGTATTGTATAAGGCCATCGAGTCTGTAAAAATCTCACAAATTCGTAACCAAAATCAAAATATATCCGCTTATTTACAAAGAGGTCCGATCTTTCGAAGAGGTCAGATTTTTCGAAAAATTTCTCTTCTTTGCTCTCGTGTTGTTACAAAACAAGAAAGAAAGAGAATAGGTGTTGTGTAAAATAATATCCACTTGTCAAGTTTTCCACATGACCTACTTAAATTATAGCAATTTTGATAGGTTAGGATTAATTTTATTAACTGTCTATTTTCAGAACTATGGAAATCTGTGAAAGAATTGTCTTATAATAGTCTTGAAGTTGGCGGAGTTATATCAGCGACCATCGGTCCGAGAACTATATACGGTAATAACCATTGCACTGCATATTATCTAAACTGAAGTAGGCGGTTTTATATTAGTGACCTACTATAAGTAAATACTTGAATCGAATTGATTGTTCAATAATAATATTTGATCTGTTTTTCTAATCTAAGTAAAATGTAATCTTTATTATCTTGGAATTTCGTTAGATAAAGACGACGATGAAGAAAAATAAATTAAATCCGGAAAAAACAATCGATGACTTTCACGTGTATCCAAGTGATTTAGAATTTGTGGTTTTGCAGTAATAACGGATCCTGACGACTGTCTGACTGTGTCCAATCTTTGTTTACAAAAAGATGGCTTTTACGAGTTCGCCAAGCCTTGGTTAGGCGAAGGCTTGGTCACTGGAGAATGTAAGTATTTTCTACTCCCTATAAAATAGATTAGACGATTATAAAACAGATTAGACGTTTTTCTCCTTGGGTGCAATTTAGCGCAGCCCATATTATTTTATGATTTTTTTGACTTTCAATAAATCAGTGAATTGTGTTCGAGAGATTCAGTGAGTTAAATTTGCTTTAATTCTGTAAATATTTCTGTATCATTTGAATTAAAAAATCAATGATACGAATTTAAACGGGCTTCCGCAAGATGCCCCTGCTTTATTTGCCTATTTTTTCAATTACATTGAATTCACACATCTGATAGACAATCAGTTGATTTTAATGCAACTTCTGAATTTCCCTCAAGTGTTTATTACCTATGATTTTCAGTATCAATATGGAAGCATCATCGAAAACTGCTCAATCCTGCGTTTAGCCAACTGGTCTTAGATGGTTTCCTGGGTGTGTTCAACGACCAGGCCCGAAGACTCGTCAGGGACATAGAGAAAGAGGCTGGGAAAGGACCGTTCGACCACTGGGTGTACACGAGGCACAATGCTTTAGAAACAATTTGTTGTAAGTATATTAGAGGCCCCACGCTAAATTGCCAATGTATGGCAATGATATTATTGAGCTCCGGTCTAGAAACAGAGCAATATTTTAAGCAAATCCTTAGAATGCTAGTGATGTTAACACTTGTGTTACAAGACTGATATTGATGTCAGTGGTATTATTTATTTAAGGGATTTTCATCACTTCAAAATGTTTGTTTGGTAGGGCAAGTAGAACTTTTATGATCTGAGGTGATAATTACTATTACCTACAGTTACACGCTGACTTCTTGACGTAGTGGTTAGTTGACGGATGATAATATATATTTTAAACTATTTCAGTGACGGCCCTAGGTATTGACTTTAACGAGAACAGCGTGTTGAACAGCGCATACGTGCAAGCAACTGAGACTATCTTGAACGTGTTCGTCGAAAGGTTCCAGAAGTTCTGGATCCACAACCACTATATATACAGCTGGAGCAGCCTGAAGAAGAAGCAGGATGAGTGCTTGAAGATACTGCATAATATGTCTTACACGGTAGGCAATTTTTATTTGCTATATATACTATCTTTGCATTGGTTAATAGTTAAAATCCCCGAGGTCCCGGTTCAAGTTCTAAGTGCAAGTAATTTTTCGTATATTAAAAATTAAATACCGATTCCTTTATCAGTCAGAGTACTTTACCTGTGTTACTGTTAGTTACCCCAAATGTTGTTAAAACTTTGTGAAGTCTACTAATCTGCACTCCCTCTTCGTTCTGAGAAAAGACCCGAGGAATGTCTGGAACATAATTCTGGATTTTATAAGTGGTTCTGGAAGCTAATAATATAAAAATGTATTATTTTTAGGTCCTTCAAAAGAGAAAAGAGGAATATCTTAGCAACAAGAAAAATGGCAACCTGGAAAAGACTTCTGGTAATATTTACTGGATATCTATCTTAATTATTATATTAATTAACTTTGAAGTTCTCAGAAACGTATAATAAAACATTAAAAAATCCCCGACACAGAAACTGTTACTAAAGCTAAACATATAACCAAGGAATTTAGAATTTTTAACTTCAATATTCGCTGACATCCTCTCACTGAGCTGACAGCTGTCAGAGAGAGCACCAAGATAATGTGCACGGTCTTTTTTACCTCGCACGTGCAAGATGTGGAACAAGCTTCCTCCTGAGGCATTCCCCGAGTGCTATGACATGGGCTCTTCAAAAAAGGCGCAAAAAGAGCTCTCCTTGAAAGCCGGCGATGCATATGCGGTCCCGCTGGTGTTGCAAATATCCATAGGCGGCGGTGACCAATTACCATCATGTGGCCCGCTTGCCTCTTCGCTAGGTTTTAAGCATTAAAAAAAATTTAGTCATTGATTTTCTTGTCATTTAATAAAATCAATCTTCTATTCTCTGGTCAATTCGATAACCATTGAGGCAAGCTTTGCGCGATTCACTTTAAAAGTAGGTGTCATTGGCAATTTTTCCACGAATATGACTCCCCCTCGTAGTTGCTTCGTATCTGACAATGTACCTGAAATGATATTATGACATTTATGCTAGAGACACTAAGACGCGAAATGGATTTATAAATAACTAAGAGTACTTCCAGATCCAAGCGCCCCCAGATATCCATATAGAAAAGTTTTAAAAAATTGCTGACTTATTTTAGGTAAATCAATAAAAAAATTCGTGTTCGTCTGCTTTGAAAAGATTGCATCTTGGTAATGCAAATGATATTTTGTTTGCAAATTTAACTTTACGTACCCTTAACTAAATCTTTAATCTCATCCGCTGTAACTTTAGCACCTTCCCGTCGAACTACACATGCCACTGGTAGATCGCCTCTTTCCTCATCCGGTATTCCGGTAACTGCCACTTCTGATACCCCTGGGTGCGTCAAGATGACACTTTCAATTTCTATTGGAGATACCTGAAAAATACTAGGTCTTTATGAAAGGTCTTGTTTTACCTATGAAATTGCCTTTCAGTATACAAAAAGTTAAAGTATTTTTTTATTTATTTTTCTGTTAATCAAAGTAGCACAGTGGTAATTTTTGAATTGTTTTTTTGAAGATATCCAGAGTAACAAACTTTTCAAAGTCTGTTTCCTCACGATGTTTTCTTTCACAGTAAATCAAGTAATAATTAATATCTAATACACACACAATTCCGATAAATTAAATGGGTACACTGTGCGCCTGAATGAGATTCAAAACCCTGTGAGTCGGGAGACGCAACTGTTAACCACTAGGCTTCACTGCTCATGCACTATTCTTGATCATATCGCACAAATTGCAACTTGTCACTGCTTTTTTTCAATAACTAACCTGATTCATGTTATACTTTAGGAACATTTTCATGCGCTCCACGAAGAAGAAATTCCACCGTTCGTCCCTGTACACCAAATCCCCGCTTTTAAGCCATCCGTCTTTTGTTTTTACCTCTGCGGTCGCCTCAGGGTTGTTATAATAGCCCTGGAAAGCGATATGAATCAAATATCTATCAGAATGGTCACATTGTTTTTTATGCATACGACATACAAACACTATGGTAAAAAAATTACGCTAAAATGGCATAATAAATTAACAAATAAAGAGGCTTTCCACGTTGTGGGTGTCATGGGAACAAGAGAAGTAGGTCTGTACACATCCAAAAATAACCCTGAACCCAGAAAATTCAACACCCGGAACGGAAATTCGAACATATCATTAGGATTTCTTTGGAATCTTTTATTTATTTTTCGGTTTCTTATTTTGACCAATACGCCACGTGAG
>DWTS01000182.1:0-12000 GCA_018250615.1 Oechydrus chersis rufus | reverse complement strand
GACTTCACACACCTTTGAGAACATTTTGTGGAACTCGCAGGTATGCAGGTTTCCTCACGATGTTTTCCTTCACCGAAGTTATATAACTAAAATATGATTTGTATTTTTAGATATACAACCCCACGTAAATATAAAAATTAGACGGATAATGCTTATTTAAAAATATTGGAGAATATATTAATCAACTTTGTTAAAAGTTACAACGTTAAGCGTTAATGATTCTTATTACTTACATAATATAATTAGGCTAGTTTTGCTCGGACGTAATTTTAGCAAAATATTATAAAATAATAAATACAAAGAGAATAAAAATTTATTTAGTTTGTAACTTTGTAATATAGATTGTAGTATACTGTATAACACCGCAACTTATTTACTATCTATCTCACTTTACATATATTATGTTAACCAAATTCCTAAATAAATTAAAATTTACTTCAATTTTATCATCATTGTTTGTTCATGGACGTCACGGTGAATGATCCGCCATTTTAGCTAAAATTACTAGGAACGCAGAACATTCGAAGAGATTAAAATCCTTGGGGAAAATCTCTTTCCCCTTCGTTAGACGAGTACCTACAGCTGTTTCGCGAACAAACGCAATGATGTCCTTTTCTTACTTTGGAAAATTGCCTTGCAGAGGAAAGAGATGCAACTAAAATATAATTCTGTCTCTATCTTGTTCGAAGAAGAGGGTGAAATTTTCAGCAATGCCTACCGTCAACTGTAATATATGGCCCTAATAGTTGAAACACTTTCAGATAATTTACTAGAGTTTGCATATGTTAACCTTAGGTTTAACAAAATAAATTAATCACTTGACTGACACTCAATAATCAAATATTTTGTTTTATTAGTTCTTGCATAAGGTCGTACATGTAGGTCATTGACGTCTATGGACGACGATTATTATTACTTAGTCTTTGTCATACTGTGAGTAACGCAAGCTAAATTTCGGCATTTACGAGCAATAAGATCCCAAATTTATATAAAACTAGCTGATGCCCGCAACTTCGTCCGGGTGGCATTGAATTTAATGGATTTTATGGTTCTGATATTAGTCCAACTAAACTGAACCCTATTTAATATGATTGATCATATCGCGCAAAGCTAAACTTATATTGGTCGTAGTTTTAAGCGGTGCATGAAAATAAACATACAGACAGACAGACAGACAAAAATAAAAAAAAACTCATTTTGGATTCTACTGACCCTATAAAAACTCTCTGTACATTTTTTTCTTAAATATCTCTCATGTACCGACACAGACCAGTTACAGTTTTATTATATGTATAGAAGATAACATAGTCTACTTTAGCTTAGTTTTCAGTGTGGACCCCTTCCTTCGGCGCAGTTCGGGCCAGTGGTGATATTGCAAAATTATTATTGTAATATTTCAGATAATGGGTCACATGGACGTGCTGGGCATCATAGCAGAGGGTTTCAACATATATTTCCCAATGCTGGTAGTCCTTCTCTGCCTGGCCACCTATCTGTCGCTGGGCAGCCGGCTCTTGTCTCTGTGCGGGTTCCAGCAGTTTGTTGGTGATGATGAGCTCACAACAGACTTAGTAGATGAGGGACGGGAAATCGTCAAGAGAGGTATGTCATTTGATTATACATATAATTTTTTTTTCGTACAAGTTTGGGGTGAACATGATTTATTTTTTGCAAGTTTTTTTTTAATGTCATGGAAATCCGTGTTTTAAGACAATAAAAAAGTAAATAATGAAATAAGCAACAAACAAAAAGCATTTTATTTAATCATAAGTTCAGCAAAACATGTGCACTGTGCAGTCAATAAGTACACATGGATCCTAAAATTGACTTCTTTATTTCAGTTAAAAACTTATAAGGTATGTCCAGAAAAGATAAAATTGATGACATTATTTCATAAAGATAATTAATAAATATAATTTTGAGTTTTTTATTTTGTTTTCTATAATAGGGAATCGGACAATTTTGGGGTGGGGTGGGACAAAGGGTGTTTAAAATGAATGGTTATGTATATTTATAAGCATAAAATACAAATTTCAACAAAAAAATATTTTATATTTTAATTATGTTTAATTTAATAGTTGTTTAAAACGGCCGCGTAAACGTACGTCGTTTCATGGCGGACGGCGTGACGTCGTTTGTAGGTAAACCATGACATCACACGCTGTGATCGGTGTTTCGTACGACATTGCATACAGAACTACAGATAAAATATAATAATTTTATTTATCGATTTACAGTTATAAATCATTTCTATTTCCCAGATATTTTCATTGAATAATCGTCTTATTGTATAAACATTTTATCTAAGTACATTTTAGATCTTTTCTTTATTACTGTCCGGTTCCCTATTATAAGAAATTGTTTACATTCCGTAGTAAATAAACTTTGTAACTAAAGTTTTACAGTAAGTAAATGGTAATTGTTACGTACTATTAAATGTTGTATAGAGAAACGCAAACGTCAACGCGCCGAGGAGTCGATGACGAGACGCCGCGACTACAGCGAACGGTTCTCCTCGTACAGGGGGCGGCGGGACGAGCAGGACGGAGGTAACACGACAACATGTTTATTGTTTATATCAATCTAGCTGATGCCCGAGACTTTGTCCGGGTACAATTAAAGTTCATGGTTCTTATTTTTTTCCCGCGGAACCCTTATTTTGTTCTAAAGTAAAGTAGCCTAAGTTACGCCTTATAAAATCAGCTGACTACCAGTGAAACTTCCATCGAAATCGGTCTAGCCGTTTTCGACGTTTCTATCATTAGTATTGACCAATATTAAAGTTTGTATATTAATTTATAAATATTGGTGGTTTTTTACAATAATTGGGTAGAACTTGCTTTATGGTATGTTGTTATTGGTGATGGTAATTAATTGATGTACTCACATCATAATGTTGTCTGTAATCCTTAAAAAGCACCGATTTTCGTGGAAAGCATTTCTTCACAATTTTATCATTGTAATTAACATCTTATGGGAGATGAGAGGGTCATTTTTGATTTGCTAATCTGTACTTTCTGTGCTGAGTAATGTTTTGAGCAAATATTGATTTTTATATTTAATAAATAGTAAATAAAAAAATATTACACTATTTATTATATTATACTACAGTATATGCATAAGGTGTAAATAACATGAAATGTACATGTTATAACCATCCTAGATTTCTATTAAATGTTTTTGTACATTTCAGTCACAAAATAAAGCTATACAATGCATTTGTTAAAGTTTATAAAAAGATAAACAAGCACTTTTTCAATGTCCACTATCACTTTATTTTGTATAATTTTTCTCAGCACCTAATATCACCTTGTCACCGTCTATTCTGTGTGCTTTTGTCCGTCACCATTAATGCAAACAGTTATTGTGCATGGCGGTCACATTTCAGCCCGCACCGGGCTCCTCAACGCCTTTAAAAAACTCGTCATCAAGGTCGTTAACAGTGTCAATACGATTCAAAGCATCATTTACTTCGTAAATTTTTTTAATAACTTGCGTGTTACGAGTTTTGTATCTATTATGAATTTTGATTTCTATTTCTTTTAAAAAATTAAGTTTATTTTTTCTTCTTACATATGATTTAAAAGGTAAAAGCAATTCCGCCCGTGTTATAACACCGGCGGGCAAAGAATGTTCCTGCGTCTGTAAGCACTCGTTAAAACTAATAGTACGTTTTCGAACTTTTTTAGACATGTATATAAATCACTCAAAATCTTAATATTTTTATAGATGTTGATAAAAGTATAAACAATTAATAATCAAGATTTTAAAATGTAAAACACAAAACTTCTAACGTTGCTAAAAATGAAACTCGACCAACTAGATAACAAAGGTTTTTAATTAACAATAACAAAAATAAATAATATTTTTTTTATCTAAAACACATAAAATCGTACAAAAATATATAAAATATGCGTAAAAAAAGAGTAGAAAGTACGTGTAATAAGTTGACAAAAAAATTTACGATAATATTTATTTTACTTTCGCTCACACTCACACCGAATAGTACTTCATTATGTTGGGCTAGTTTTGAGTATTCACTCATTCTCTGTTGATTGACTGAATTTATTATATTCTTTTAAAAAGAACGTCGGATTAGTTCCCTCACACCATTCAGTAAATAGTAACAATTCATTTCTTTCTTCTGGGGTAATTTTATACATTCTTGGTTTTCTTTGCTTGTCGCTTTGAATTTGGGATTTTCTCCTTTCGGGCGCTACTAATGCAATTCTACTCTTTTTGTCTAAATCTTTTTGTCTCTTATTTTTGTCTGGCATTTTAAATTTTATAGGACGAAGGAAGGCTTTATTCATGGCATTTGTGGTCTCACAGAAGGTTTTCAGTTCTCGCTGAGCTTTATATGCCTTTGTCATTGTTTTTAAATCCTGTGCAAAGAAATCATTTCTTGCTTGATTAACTATCTTTAAATCTAATGAATCCAGTCGAAAATTATAATCTTCATACATGACTTCTAAATTTTTCATTGGCTCATATAAACTCTGACCTTCCTCACACTTTGCGAATATTTGTTCATAAACATAATCAATACAAATTTTTAATTTCAGTGTACTGGGACTAGCTACACTATCATAAAACGTTGTATTTAAAATTTTAAAAAATCTCTGTTGTAAATGGTTCTCATTGTAAATTTCCCTTGCGATTTCTTTGTTAATATGGTCAATATAATATTGAAAATAATCAAGTTCCTCCGCTGCAGATTGTTTAAGTTGCCTAATTTTTTGTTGTAAATATCTAAAGGGAGCATCCGTTTTAGACAGATGTATTAAGTATTCCCGACTTTGTAACTCCATCGTGCGAAACAAGTACATCATTTGTTCTGGTTGATTAAAAAACAAATGGGCTGGATACGGATATTTTAATTCCAATTTAGCTACCTTGATCATATTGTCAATATCCATAGTCTCAACTAAATCATTATCAGTCATAAATTCTTCTTCCTTAAATTGAATTGATTGAATTTTATCTCTCAGATTTTCATCGTATTTTTGCCTCCATGATAAAGGAGCGACATATAGTAAATAGCTTCTGTAAGTTTTTAATATATAACGTATGGCATCCAATTTAAAAAGAATGTTATTTAAAATCGTGAGCTTCGATATATATGAAATAAATTCAACATTTTTCGCAACTAATTCTGCATTAATTGTTTCAGATTTTGACAACTTAACACACGATATCTTATAGTCCTCCATCAAAAATCTTTGAAAGTTTTTTACATCTTGTCTAAAGTTAATTAAGATATCGTTATACTTCTCAGTTTCTTCCGATATACTCTTTTTTATTTTCATAATAATATCACGCCTGTAACCTATTTGTTGTCGGTTCATGGCATATCTTCGAATATTGTAAACATATATTTTTATGTCATCAAAATATCGTAAGGGACGCCCTTCAATCGTTGTGTAAAACTCGGGATGTATTTCCACCACTGACTTTACATCATCATAAGGTTCCTTAAGGAAAAGCCTTTCTGAAATATCCCTGGTTGCTGCAATCTTCAAGTTATCTTTTAAATGCAATGGCTGAGCCAATCTATTTCTACTTATTAACTTTTCTTTTCGGTCACTGTATTTAATGTAAGAAAGTAACTTTTCAGATGTTGGTAAATGATACGAAGGTGTTGGTTTTGTTTCACCTTTGCCTTTTTTGACAGCATTTCTGCGATTCGCGAAATAATGTTGAGTATTAGGTACATAACGACGTCGAAATATTATGTCCAATGTTTTCAAAGGAACTAAAGGTTTTCGTTTTTCTTTGAGACATGCCATTTTTGCCTTTATAAATTAAACATGCAATTAAAATATATAAGGTGTAAGCTACTTTGAAATAATATGACACTTCTTTACTTCTATTTCAACTAATGTCAGATACATATTTTACTTTTAAACATTGTCACAAACCTGAATAATAAAAGGTGCTTTATTGCTTATTTACACAAGAATACAAAGAATAATAAAAATTTAAACTAGCTCTCTCTCTCATGAAATAAATTACATTTTTTAATTTTTTCTTCTACTTATTAAACTATAATTTGGCTATAACCTTTTTCTGTCCCACTAATGGGAACGGGTCACTACAACAGGTCTGGAGTATACTCCGTTAGTAGTTAGTTAGTAGTTAGTTAGTTTAGTTAGTTAAGTTTAGTCTATGTATTGTGTACCTATTCATCAAAGTCTCAAAGGAGATCGGCAACTTTCCAAAGGGCACTGGGCCCAGTATGGCCAGACATTTCTTATGGCACTTTCAAATAAGGGCGATATGTAAATTATCGGAATATAAGTATTTATAAGAAAAAGTATGGGAATTTCGAAATGTACACAGTAGTGTATTGCAGGTACAGTCGCAAACCTTAAATGTCAGGTTAACACAATAGTAGCTTTTTCGATGTCATCCAGTCCGACAAAACGTCAATATCATGAAGTCGGAGTTTTGTCCAGTGTTGTTACGATAAATAATTTACATGTAAAAATGAATGATAAAATTAGGATAAATATCTTTTTTACTGCTTTGTACATATATTATATATACATTCTGAACGTTCAATAATAATTGGAAACACAAAAAACATTTGTCCTGTGAAAATGTTTTTAACACTGCAACATTTAACAATATGACAGACATAATGGAAGAAATTGGTAGAAAATAAAGTCGAAATAAAACAATTTTTTTACGAAATCTTATTCCAGTAGTGTAGCAAAATTATGAGTAAAGGAATAAATATAGAAAAATATGCAATATTTTAGGAATGTAGTGAACGCTCTGGCCGCGAGGGCCCATAATTGCCCATCTCCTTTGCAAATAATAGGCGTAAATAAAATAATAAAAAATTAAAGTTTTACATAAATATATTATACTACAAATAATAAAAAAGAACATTTTCATTTCATCGTTTAAAAACTAAATAGGACCTATGAAGTTTTATGTGGCATCCTTTCTAGTGCAGGTTTTACAAAAGCATAATAATCTTTAAGGTAAGGTGTTGGATTAATTCCTTCACACCATTCAGTAAAGAATATCAAATTATCTTTTTCTTCTGAAGATATTTTGTATTTTACTGTTTTTGTATGTTCTTCACTTTGTATTTGGGATTTTCTTTTTTCGGCGACTGCTAATTTGATCGTACTTTTTTTGCTTAAAAACTTTTTAAATATAGGCCTTGTGTATTTTAAAGGAGGCAAGAACGCTTTATTCATAGCGTTTGTCATTTCCTGGAATGCTTTCAGTTCTCGCTGAGCTTTATATGCATCCATCATTATTTTTAAATCCTGCGCAAAGAAATCCCGTCTTGCTTGATTAACTATCTTAAAATCTAGTGAATCCAGTCGTAGATTATAATCCTCGTACATAACTTCTAATATTTTCATTGGATCTTGTAAACTCTGATGACCTTCCTCGCACTTCCCAAATATTTGTTCATATACATATTCAATGCAAATTTTTAACTTGAGTGTACTGGGACTAGCAACACTGTCATAAAACGTTGTGTTTAATATTCGGAAAAATTTCTGTTCTAAGTGGCTTTCATTAAAATTTTCCCTTGCGATTTCGTTATTAATATGATCGATGTAGAACTGGAAATAATCAAGCTCTTGTGTTGTAGAATGTTTAAGTTGCTTAATTTTTTGTTGCAAGAGTCTAAAGGGAGCATCGGTTTTGGAAAGCTGTATTAAATATTCTCGACTTTGTAATTCCATCGTGCGAAACAAATACATCATTTGTTCTGGATGATTAAAAAACAAGTGGGCCGGATAAGGATTTTCTAATTCAAATTTAGCCACTTCGACCATCTTGTCGATATCCATGGTCTCAACTAAATCATTATCAGTCATAAATTCGCCTTCTTCGAATTGAATCGATTGAATTTTGCCTCTTAAATTTTCGTCATATTGCTGCCTCCATGTCAAAGGGGCGACAAAAAGTAAATAGCTTCGGTAAGTCTTTAGAATATTTCGTATAGCATCCAGTTTAAATAAAACGTTATTCAAAATTGTTAATTTTGATACATATCCAAGAAATTCAGAGTTTTTAGAAATCAATTCTGAATTAACTTTTTCCGCTTTCGATACTTTAATACACGATTTTTTATAATCCTCCGTTAGAAATCTTTGAAAGTTTTTTATATGTTGCTTGAAATTAATTAAAATATCGTCATGTTGCTTACTCTCTTCTGTTATACTTTGTTCTATTTTCATAATAAGATCGCGTCTATATCCTATCTGTTGGCGATTCATAGCATAACTTCGAATATTGTTTATATATACTTTTATGTCATCAAAACATCGCGAGGGACGACCTTCTATAACTCTATAGAACTCTGGATGTATCTCAAGCACTGTGAGCATCACGTCATCCTGAGGATCCTCGAGAAATAGCCTTTCTGAAATATCCCTAGTTGCTGCAATCCTCAAATTGTCCTTTAAATGTAATGGCTTAGTTAACCTATTACTGCGTATCAATTTTTCTTTTCGATCACTATATTTAATATAAGAAAGTAATTTTTTAGATCTTGGTAAACGAAATGGAGAAGATAATTTCCTTTTATCCTTACCTTCTTTCAAGGCATGGCTACGAGTCGTAAAATAATATTGAGTATTGGGTAAATAACGACGTCGAAATATTATATCTAATTTTTTCAGTGGAAGAATAGGCTTCGGTTCTTCTTTTAGGCACGACATTTTAAGTTATATACGTATATAAATTAAACTTGCAAATAAAACTTGCAAAAAATATTTCATGAACGTATAAAACGAAATGAAAAGAATGACACTTCTATCAAATATCTATAATTAGTGTCAGATGATATTTTTACTTCTAAAAATTATCATTAACCAGTATTTAAATAATCTGCAAGTTTATAACATGCATAAAAAACAATTTTTAATTGAAAACCTTTCTTCTTGATGGCTCGTATGAAGATTTTAATCTTTTGTTTAATTTGTCTACATCTTTCAGTAACTTGCTTGCATTTTCAGCTTGTTTTACTTCTTGAGCTCCAAATTCATATGTTTCTTTTTCAATAGCCTTTAATTTATCGAGATCAAAAGCGGATAAATCCAACATTAGATTATTATATTCCCTTTCTAATGCGAAAGTCATATCCAAAGAACTAAGGCGCGTATCATTTGAAGCAATTAACTGTTCATACGCAAATTCAACGTAGTTAAACATTTTTAATGCAATCTCCGTTGACACCAAATACCGTATCTTTTCATCCAAGACCTTGAAAAATACTTCTTTTAGTTCAACTTCCCGAACTTCGTTCCAAGTAATAACTTCTTGTATCTCAGTTATCTGTAAACATATACTTATACATAAATATCAAGTATTAATTGAATATAATATTTAAACACTACTGCACCGTGTACTACCTACCTTTTGTTGAATGTAGTTCAATTCATGACTTAATGCACTTCTTAGATGTTGAAGGGACTTCAAAAACTTATTCTTCTCAGAATTTAACTCCTCAGTGACTAGTAAATAATTTAAATTTTGTTTTTCCATTAGTCCAAAAACGGCTAGCAGTTGCTCCGGTGATTGAAAGTATAGACATGGTGGGGGTAATTTTTTAAGCTTTTTGCTTACCAAATCTTTATCTATCTCACGAAATATATCATTATTCATTGTGATTAAATCAAAATTTTCTGTTAGAAGGTTTATATTTTGACTCTGTTGCCACAAAATTGGAGCTGCCCTATGAATAAATGTTTGAAACGACACCATTATTTGCAAAGTCTCATCAATGTATTGTATTTTAGATTTTAATGTTGCTAGCTCATAATTAGCTTTCTTGTGTTCTTCAGTTTGATTCGCCAAGGCTTTCGCTAAGCCATCAGACTTGCGCATAATTGCAATAGTTTTATTATTGTCGTCTGCTAAGAATTTATCGAAACTATACTGGTATTCTTCGAAGTGTTTTGATGTTGTCTCATAAATTTTTCTTTCAGTTTCAATTTCTCTACTGATTCGTAATATTTCATCTGTGAGAAAACCGTAAAGTGTTCTTTTCAAGGCAATATTTTTAATATTTTGCTTATACTTATTAATAGACAAATTTGGTCTGATAGGTCTTCCTTCGACTAATGAATAATAATCAGGGTCGACGTCAATTATAGTCCGCACATCATCGTTTTGTTCGATAGGAGGAAGTTTAATATTTGATACTGGTCTTCTACAACACTCTTTTTTTAATGATTTCTTCTTTTTATTATCCATGACACACGTATGCAGGTTAAAGTGTAACAAAGTTGGTTCTGCGTTAGCACGTTCCTTCGAAGAGTTAATTCAATATTACCATGGAAACCCAGTATTGGCGTAACAGGCAGCGTAGTAACTTAACAGCGTATCTTTAACTTAGATATCAGAAATTATAGAAACATATAAATGACCATAGAACACAGAGAAGAGTGGAAATAGTAAAATCGAAAATTATAGTATCTAGTGTAGGAACCGCGCTATTCAAATACACACAAATACATAATTTATTGTTTACACTAAGAAACTTTAATTTTTATTAGTTGGTAGTTATCGAATCGACTACAAAATAGTCTATCAAACCCGCTATTCATATTTTAAAATTCCCTTTAAAGAAATTAGTTCAATTGATAAATATTATAAATCCCTAATAATTATTAGAGTTAACATAGTAATTTGACTACTTCCCGCCTAATTTGGCATTACGTTTGACTCTCTTTTAAATTAATATTTTTTGATTAGGTCGATATTTTATTGCAATTTGTTTCAAATATAACTCACACATTTACAGGAATGTCGTATTAAAATTAAATATGCGCAGTGTCACCATCCCGGGAACCTACAACCAAATACCTACTAACTATTATGCCTGGATGATATGTCCTACAGATGTTCTAATCACTGGAGCTGCCACTCTGCTCCTCTTGCTCTTCCTCTTCAGTAGTTTCCTTTTTGACTTGTTCCCATGGCATCACAGGAAGTGGCTCCACGAAGGTATCATCTATCTTCAATTTGTAGAGCTGCCGTGGTGTGAAGTGTGTTGGCAGAGGCCATACTTTTTCTACAGATAAATAAATAGTGTTTTAGTATAATTAGTTGTAACCCGTTAGCGGCACAGATGTCATCACTGAAACGGTCACATCTCAGGGCACATAAATGAGACAGCGGCGGCGTGGAGCGTAATCAAGATTGGAATTCTTGGCAAATTTCTTCGGCAATATTTGAAAAATAATATACAGGCCGCCTAATGTAAAGTACACCGTGCACCAAAAAAAAACAATAATTTTAACATTAAAGGGATGGGTTATGGGTACGACCATGGTACTTCCGGGATCGAACCTAACAGGTTCTTCCACTTGACAATCAGATGCACCAGCTGATTGGGTATTGAGTGGTAATTACCGCCCATAGACTCATAGAATCAACCCCTGAGGATTTACTTGAAAGACTTAATAACAGTAAAAAATTGTCAATTTACATCATTTTGGTCTTACCGAAGTAAAATACGTAATCGTCCACGCGTCGATGCAAGTGCGCTACTTGGCGAAGGTCGAGAATATGTTGTGACTGGAGCAAATAATCAAGCAGGGCCACTTCTGGTAACACATCCATCTTGTGGTCCGCTATGCTTAATGTGTCGAACGTTGTCATCTGTCAGAGTAGCAATTTAAAAAAACCATTACTATTTCATTACCTACCTATTTATATTTCGTCTCATACTGGAAACAAGAGCTAAAAACTAAAAATAAACAGAAGATGCTATCTACTTATAACATAAAACGTAGGTGTTGCCATTCCGTAGGCCTACGGGCTAAAAGGGTCACATTTTTAATAAACGACTGCCGAGTGGGTAGCACGGCCACGTTTCAGTTAGTGCATTACACAAAATATGTCAAATATCAATATATAGTTGGAACAATGAAGGGCAAAGGAAGCGCGCATAGTCCCGCTAGCTATGTTGATTGTAAACGATCAACAAAGTTAAGCAACGTCGGGCGCGGTCGGGAG
>DWTS01000181.1:0-12001 GCA_018250615.1 Oechydrus chersis rufus | reverse complement strand
ACACATAATTTCTAAAAATCACAGTTGTGCGCTATGATTTGAATTCAAATCCGATTCCTTAATATCTATCTACTGTATTTAGTAGTAAACTTACTGTTTCTCTAATACAAAATACTCACTTCAAGTTTTTCAGTTGCCTTCAAGAGGCGGTCGTAGTCCACCTGCCCTTGGACCGTGAGCAGCTCTACCATGTAATCCGCCTCCCGGACGGCGCCCTGCACCAGCTCCAGCTGCCTCTCGAAGCGCCTCCAGAGCTGCACCTTCGCACGTAGACGGACGCTCAGATCGTTGCACGCCGCTTCAAGTTCCGCGTGGGTTTCCTGTGAAAACATTAGGTTAGTTTCATCGTCAAATCTTTATTTCACGAACGTCATGAAACCAAAAGAGACTGCTATACATCACACATACAATATTACATCCTCGAGAGCAGTAAAAGCTTATGCAAAAATATGTCGTTACTACGTAGACAGTCCTTAGTCTCAACTGTATGTCTATCAGCAGCGTGTAAGTCATCTTGAATATTCATTCATGATATTAGAAGGTTCATAGAAATTGTATTACAAATAAGTCTTACAAACTATTCTACAAAATACAGTTTGTGATATGTAAGGCTTACCTGTAAAGCAGATATATCTCGCTCTACGCCCGTAGGAGATACACACACGCGTAGACTTATCGGCAAAGTATGAAGCGCTTGTCTCAGAGCGAGAATATCCCGCCACTGCGACGCTAAGTCTTCTAGTAGTCTCTGGCAAGTTTCTGAAGCTCTCTCTACTACGTCACTACCCAGACGTTCAGCTGCCTCGCACTCTTCTAGAGTCAATCGAGCGCGACGTTGGCTCTTTTGACAGCGCACTATACCCGCCTGGACTTGCACGATCTTTTCCTTCAATAGCAAACTTCGCTCGAGCTCTTCAGCTAGTAAATCGTCTAACAATCCTGACTGCGTCAAAAGTGCTCCCAAGCGCTCAGACTCTGCAGTTGGCAGCAAACTAAGGCGGCCGAGCTCATTTTGAATCCTGTCTATACGACCCGTCATTACTTGTAATCTCTCTATGTAAAGATTGAGCTCGTCCTCGTTCTTGATCACTCCTTTCAGGCCGTCTAATGCTGCGCGAAGTTCTCGTAATTCTTCTTCCAGAATGTTTAACTTTTCACCGGACGACACGTCACGATCTGAAATATTTTGTATTGCCGTAGAGTGTATATTACCAATTCGGTCAGACAGATCACGCCACTTGTCTTCGATTTTGGAGAAGAATTGTCTTTGAACCATTTCATCCGATATAGGGAGTATTTCTAGAGCCTTTTCGAATTGGATGCCAGACTCATTTTTAAAGTTATTATGCATTTCATGTTGAGCCTTCAACTCCCAAAAGCGTCGTAAATTACTAGTTGTAGTAATATTCTCAGGGGTAATATGTTCTAATTCCCTATTTGCTAGCTTCATCCAACCCTCGATCCTATCGATTAAAAGGTCATATGTCACCCAATTTTCTCTAAATGCAGTCAGACGGGTCAGTCTTGAGTCTATATCTTCCTGAAGCTTCAATAAAGTATCGAGAGCCTTTGAACATTCTGCTTCGAGTCCGGAACACACAATGAGGTTTTGAAGGCCTTCTGTTATAGATAATAGGCGAAGCATTTTGGCGTAGTGATGTGAAACATCAAGACTAATTGATTGATACAGGTTAATGTACTGCTCGTGGTCAATAGATGTGACATTAGTTAGATCGGGAATTCTTTGTTGAGCAACACTAAGCCATTGTTGTTCCTCCTTCATGCCATGATCTAGGACGCCCCATCTTGATGCTGCCAGTGTCATTTGTTGGGCTCGACCTGCAGCTCTATCTATAATTGTTGTAGCTCTATCATGCAGTGAATTATGCAGAGAAGAATATTTTGCTCTCGTCTCATAATCTAAATTATCTTCCAAAGATTCTAAGATCGCTCTACAGTGACTTAAGTTTACAAAGAACTTCCTATGTTTTTGAATTTCTTCGTGTAGGTGGTCTAAATTCGACACTATAATTTTTCCATCTAGTAATGCTTCAGCTACTTCTGTAATCTGTACAAAATCTTGCAGCGTTTGTTCGTATTCTTCGGCCAATGAGCTTAGTTGCATAAGACGATCTCTTTCAAGATTAATAGAATTTTCCAGTTGTCTAATATCGTCATCGCTCATATATAGAGGTTTGGGACATTCTCTTTTAGGATTTGATTCAACAAGAGATCTATATCTTCTGAACAATTTTTTAACAGTGTCAGAATTATCAGCATTATCAGATTCAAGTTTATCGAGGACATCAAGTTTATGATGAGTTGGCATTTCTGAAATAATTAAATCGTCTAATTTTGCTTTCGCACTCTCTACTGATTGGAGTAATTTTTCGGTATCCTCCAAAAATTTCTTCCAGTCAGACTCGACTTCTTTTACTTTTACTGAGCTTTGATTACTCAAAGTATTAACTGCAGTCACTTGCCGCGTTAACGTCTCAATCAAAGTAATTATTTCTTCGTTCACTTCCGTGACATAAACGATTTCTTTCAAGTTTTGAATATAGCTTTCCAATGCCTTAAGCCTCATTGTCTCATCCGTTGGTTTACCACCAGAAACTACATCTCTTTGAATTTTGTACTGAATTTCCTCTAACCATATTGAAATAGTTTCTATGACTATAATAACGCTCTTTTCAACTTTCTGTGGATCATTCTTGGCAAGAGCACTTTTAACTTCATCTAATTCTTTATTCACAACGAGATCGTAAGACTTTTCCACGGAGGGTTCAATCAGAGCTACAGTCATGGTATCATCTGGTCTAATTTTAGGAAGATCTGAAATTGATTGTGTTCGTTTCTCAAGAGTATCGATCAATCTTGCTTTGCCCGTTTTTGATACAATCATTTTGCTTGGTGACGGCGATTTCGATTTAGATCTTTGGACAACATCAGAGTATGTTGGTTTACTTGGAGCAATCACTTTTTCATGTCTTGTGGGTAGAACAGGACTGGTTAGGTGAGAAATACCTTCATCTATTGAGGATGTGTCCTTACTTGATAAATCATCACTTGTCGGTGTAACTGAAATAGATAGCTCAGCATTAATAGGATCTGAAAGACTTCCTGGAGATTGTAAAGGCGACTCTGCCTTTTTCTTAGGCTTTTTCTTCTTTTGTTTGTGCTTTTCACCCAATATGGATTGTGGTGATTCTTGTGACTGTCGTTCACTATCAATAAAGTCTGTAGTAGCTTGTGGAATAGAAATTTGCGCCCGTAAATGTACTTCGTAGGGTTCATCTGTAGATGTCGATATTGAGTCTTCAGAATAAATTCTAGGAGATGTTTGTTGGGTATTATCAATAGTAGTCACTATTTCTTTAGTAGAACTGGGTTCATAAATCGAAACTTTTTCCTCTAAATCCATTCTTGGTGTAGTTTGTTGCGATTCATCAATTGTAACAACATCATGTCCCATAGTGTTTAATACAGGTACATGTTCAGGAATTTCCTCTCTCGGGGAAGTTTGCTGTACGCTATCAACAGTAGTAATCTCTTTTTTAGGTTTTACTTCCAACACAGGTTCGTATTCTTCGGAGACAAACCTTGGTGACGTTTGTTGAGTGTTGTCAATCGTAATTATCTCTTTTTTAACGCATTCTTGAGTAATATCTATTTGTTCAGGCTTTTGTTCACTTGGAAGTTCCTGTTCTTCTGACTGGGTGTATGCACTCACAAGAGGAGCTTCTGGAGTTTGTATGCTAATTTCAGTTACTTCTTTTTCCTTAACAGGGGAAGTGGATGTTTCTTGATCCTTAATATCATGACTTACAGTTTGTATATCTGTGTCAATTGTTTCTATTATAACTTCAGTACTCTTTTCATCTTTCTGCACTTGAGGCATGGGTGAAGTTTGCATTTCGCGAGACTCTTTAATAACTTCTTCTATTTCCTCCTTAAAATTATCGTCGGGAGTGGATGTTTGTGAAAATTTCTCATCGGGTATTGTAATATCTCTGGGCATTACTTGCGTTGTAGCTTCAGCGTGTAAGATTTGCTCAGGCGATTGCATCCTACTAGTTTGTATTTGAGAGTCTGATAATTCTATTTTCTCTACGATTGTAATATCTTCCGATGTTTGAGTGTGGACGTCTTTGTCGTTCACTGGGGAGGTTTGAACTATTGTTTCACTTACAAGAGTAGGAGATGTTTGTAATTCAGTGTCAGTGAGATCTGGTTTAACGTGTTCTTGTTTTTCTTCTTTTTCAGACTCCGTTATATCAGGCGATGTTTGGACTGAGTATTCTTGAGTTAGTATTTCTTCGACAACAGGAACGGGAAATGTTACGGTTGTGGTTACTTGTTTTTCAATTACTTCAGGACTACTTCCTATGCATTCCTCTACTACTTTAACAGTGCTAATATCTGAAGTCTCACTCAACGTGCGGTAAGATTCATCCCGAGGTGAGTTTTCCAATATTTCCTGGCCCATTTTTGGACTTTCAGGCTTAACTCCAGGTTCAGGCAAAGATATGGCTTCGTAATCACTAGGCAATGGTTTCTTTTTACCTGTTTTACTCTTACTCTTTTTCTGCTGATGAGGATGTTCTATCATTTCTACCGGAGAAGTTATAGTTGTTTCCTCTTCGGTAGTTGTTTGTTTCGGATAGGCGGTTTCTTCACTAACTGCATGTGGTTTGCGCTTGTTTTGCTTTTTCTTTTTCTTTTTGTCAGGAGTAGGAATAGGACCTAAAGAAATATCTTCGGGTTCATATCCTTGTTCTTCAATTGTTTGCTCTGAATCAATAATCGGTGAAGTTACTTCATTGACTTTTTCTTCTACTGATGGATCTAGGAGTTCACAAGTTGGCTTTGGAGATTCCACAGGTGGTGATGTGGGCAACTCTATGTAATGACTCAGGGAAGAACTATTCGTATCTACAATACTTTTCTCCGTTTCAGTTTGAGACTCTGTTTCAACAGAATCACTACCTTCAGATGGTCGTTTATGCTTCTTTCGCTTTTTACTGCGTTTATTATCTTTTACCGTTTCTTCTGTGATTGGTTTAATTGTAGGCCCATCATCTTTTGCAACTTCCACTCTAGACGGGATGGGATGGGGTTTGGGATATTCTGTTGCAATTGTTACTTCTGCTGGAAGGTCCACATTAATGTCTTTCTTTAGTACAGATGCTTTAATCGTTGGTTCAGCTTCTTTAATTGTGATGTCCATTTGAACTTTGGGTTCATAATTTTTAATTTCATCGTATTTGGTAAGAGACAGACTAATTTCCGTTGTTTGAGTTGGCTTCTCTGTTGGAACTTCCCTATGATCTCGAGTATCAACTTGTTTATTAACCAAAGATACTTCTGGTTCATCTATTCGTAAATGTGTATCACGCCGTTCTGAATCAATAAACAAATTAATGTCGTATTTATTATCAGGTGTCTCTATACATGTTTTAGTACCTTCAATATGTTCTAAAGCTCCAGATGGCATGAGTTTTAGGTTGGGTATTTTTACATCATTTTGAGTAACGTTGTCAGTACTTTCAGCCGAAGTCTCCACAACAGGTTCAAATTGTTCCACATATGACATTTCTAGAGCTTCTGGACTTTCACTGATATCTACCTCCGTTATTACCATGCCTGTTCGTACTGGCTGTACTCGTACAGGTGACTGAGTAGGAGGTTCCTGTAATATTAACTTATGTAGATGAACTTTTTTGTCTTCAACATTGGGCTCAATTTTTTTATCATGTACATTTTCAACCGTAATATTTAAAGATTCCTCCCTATTGCTACATTCTTGTATTAAAAATTCTTTTGTCAGGTCTTGAAGGCTCTTTTGAGGTATTAATGTTGGATCTGTCGAAACAGGTAGAACAATATCCTCCGCTAAAGTTTCAGAAATAAGATGAATATTATTAAGAGGTTTTTCCGTTTCTTCCGAATCTCTTTCTAATTGTATAACTTCTTTTGCAGCATCTTCATGCACTTGTTGCACTGGTGTTTTTAAAATATCTTTTTCTACTTTTTCCGATATCGTCACTTCTTTTTTATGTTGCAAAATAGGTAATAAAGCCTTGGTTGTTTCAATATCTTCAGTATCTTTAAACATCGCTGGTATTTCTCCTTCAGTCTGGCCTTGCAATATTGATTCTGTAGAAAAATGAGGCGTGTCTTTTAGTACACTCGATGAATCTTGATAAGAAGAATCAGGTTTCTTGGTGAAAAGAGGTTGATCTGGGATTTCAAATTCAGACATTCCAGACTTCTTCATTTCTTGAGAATCACGTTTATCTATGTATTCGGGTTCTAATTTTGGAGACACCTCAACATTACGAGATGTTTTTACGTCCATAATTGTTATAATTTTACTGTTGGCGTCGTGAACCTCAGGCAATGTTGATGTCTTCTCTCCTTTTAAATTAGACATTGGCTTCGTTGTTTTTTGTTCAACGGACGAAGCTTCTGGTGTCTCTAGTTGAATTTGAAGTTGATCAACTTCATTAGGTTCCTTAACATCTATCACTTCTGGTAAATTAATAGAGTCTGGTTTTGTATTAGTTAGTGTCTTAGGAATTTCTTCGAAACGAACTTTATCTTGAGCGGGTTTCGCAACATTTATCAGTCCTGTAGTATTTTCTCCATGACAACTTTCTTGTTCTATCATCATCTTTGTCAATTCAACAATACTTAAAGGTTTTTCAGTTTGGAAAACTTCAGGGACTTCTGATTTTGAGATTTGAACATCAACTTGGGCTGTAATTGTCGAATGAGGAATATATTCATCACCTGGTTCCTCAACAATATTTTCAGTTACATGTTCCTTTCCATCGATAATCTGAACTTGTCTAACAATTCTTATACGTTTTGTTTTAACCCCTTGCTCTTGTATAACGTGTGTTAGAGGTTCATTTTCGATAACTTCTACTTCTTCTGGTTCTTCGATAACCTCCTCAGTTACATGTTCCTTGCCATCAATTATTTGTATATGTTTAATTATACGCTTTCTTATTCTAGTAATAGTTTTTGTCCCCTTTTGTGTTATTGTTGTGAATAATTTAGAATTGTAAATTCCAGTTTCAGGCAATTCTTCGGTTATTACTACGTTATCTTCTGGTTCTTGAATTTTGTATTGTTCTTGAATATGTTCCTGAGAAACACTGCTTTCAATTCCTTCTGTGTCACCTAGTTGGGGATCCATCCCTTCATGAATTGTATATGTCATGTGACTTAGTTTGGTATCTTTCTCAGTATCTTTTAGTCGAACTTGACAAGAAGTTGTGACACTTTCTGGAAGACTTTCAGTTACTGGTTTTTCTAGTTCGTCTGTCTCGGTAGATTTTAATGGTGTAGTAGTAGTAGTATCTTTTACTATATTAAGTTTTGTGGTGCTGTCAGGTTTTATTTCAGTCGCAATTATTTTACTTATATTTTGAGTAACTATGGTCGAGTCCTTTAATTCGGGTGATTTTTCTTTAAACTCTTCTGTGGTTACATATTCCTGTTTCTGTTCCATATCTGGCATGTGATAAGTACTTTCACTTGCCAGTAAATCAATTGTATCGTCTATAGTTGTTTTTAACTTAGTTTCATTGACAGGTACAATTACCGTTGCTTTTGATACTGACATTGGCTCTTTGCTGGGATACGATGTTACTTCCTCGAAGATTTGCGGCTCAGAAGTAGGTAAGAGTACATGTGCAACAGATGGTTTTGAGCAGATTGCTTCAGGCTCAATTGTAGTTTCGGATCCGATTTCTAGCTGTTGTTTCGATTCCCGAATATCTTCGATTGTCGACTCTGATTTTTTATTTTCATCACATACTGACGCTGATTTATCAGTTTCAATGATAATACTTTGTTTTATTATGTTATTACTCATTTGTGTGGGCTGATTTACTTGTGGTGAAACTACTTCAGTTGTAATGATACTTTCTGTAACAGTTCTTTCAGTAGATACAGGTTTATCTTCTGCGGATGGAATTGTTAACGGTTCTTTGTTGAAATATTTTACAGCAGGTACTGCTACTGCAGGTTTAGGAGGTATTTTCGAGATGGCTGAAGGAGTACTTTCTGTTTCGATTAAAGTTTTTGTTATGCCAAGAACATTTTCTATCTGCGGTCTTTCTACGTCTGCATTTGCTACTATATCACTTGTGGTCTTAATAGCTGCTGCAGCTTCTTTTGCAACTGATTTCTCAGTAACATTTTCTTCATTGGTCTCTGCTTCTATGAGTTCTTTCGAAGGAAGTATGGTGTGAATTATTTCTGAACCACTTAAGGTAATTTTAATATTATCAATACTATCAGATGGTTTTCTATCCTTAAATGTTTCATCTTTTTTTACCTCACTTTTTGCTGCATCGACATTCCTATCTTTATGTATATCACTGCCTAAAACCTCGATGGTTGTTTTTTCAGATAATTTACTATATTTTAATAAATCTTCCGGTGTTTTATTGACGTTTGATGATTCATCAATTTTAGATTGAAGCTGAATGCCGTCGTCTATTATTACGATTTTGTCTTTGTTGACATCTGGCACAGCAGAATCTTTTTCTCTGCTAAGCAATTGTTTTGTAACATCGATGACCGAAATGTCTTTATGTTGGTCTTCTAATAAAATATTATCATCATAGTCAGTTTTTGGTTCATCATCTGGTTCTTCTACTATTTGTTCGGTAACATGTTCTCTCCCATCAATTATTTGTACATGGCGTATAATCTTTATACGTTTAGTTTTCGTTTCGTGTTGAAATGATTGTGAAACCCTTGGATCTTCTTCTATTATTTCTATATCATCAGGTTCTTCAATAACCTCTTCAGTTACATGTTCCTTACCGTCAATTATTTGTATATGTTTTATAATACGCTTCCTGGTTCTTGTAATTTTTCTTGACACTTTTTGTATCATGGTGTTAACTTTCATTGATGATGATTGTATAGTAGATATACCTTCACTAATTTGACCATCATGAGGTTCTTGAACCTGATATTCGACGAATTCTTGGGGCTCCGATGATATTTCCTTCATCGTTTCTGTATTTGAAACGCTTTCATTTTCTCGTTGTACGAATTCTTTCAATAAATCATCGTTTAATAGATCACTTGAATAAATGTCGTTATTTGAACTTAGTTGAGTATATTGTGGTATATCGCTTTTCGGGATGTTTGAGTTATTGTCAGGTTTGTTTTCATTGGGTTCCTCAATACTTTTGTCAGAATGAGGTTTTTTATCTGGTCCTTCAAGACCTTTGTCAGAGTGAGGTTGTATATCTGGTGGTTTCCCAAACTTATCATCGGAGTCATCAACTTCTTCAAATTGGACCCCACCTTCTTTTACATTTATCGATACTCGCGGTATTTGCTCTTCAAATACTTCTATGTTGTCTGGTTCTTCTACAACTTCTTCAGTAACATGCTCTTTTCCGTCAATTATTACAACTCGCCGTATGATTCGCCGCCTTGTCTTTACTATTCTTTTTGTAACTTGTTGTACTACAGCTGTAACACTTGAAGATGAAGTTTGAATTTGAGGGTGAATTTCTCCTTTTGCTAGCTGAAGGATTTCATCAGGTTTCATATCTTTACTCATTGTTATAATCATATCGGGTTTCGATGTAAATTCTTGAATAGTTACCTCACTTCCTGGAATACCTGATATAACTTGACTGCCGTAACTTTGATATTGAACATGTTGAACACCATCCCCGTCAATATTAGACGACATCGCACCCTTATCTTCCTTTAACGTAATTTGGGAGAAAGAACTTTCTGGTGGTAGGTCACCAGATAACATTTGGGATCGTTGTTGTTCCGAATGTACCATTTGTTGTCTTGTTATCAGTGTTTTCCTAATTTTTTTGACAATGATTCTCTTCGTACCATCAGAATCTACAACTACTTCAGTAGTTGTTTCATCAGGTTCAACCATCACAGTTTCAAATGATTGAGGATAACTGTGTGTTATATTTAAGTGTGAATCTTTATGTTTGTTGTCATCTTCGTATTTTGCATCTACGAACAATGATTGCTCATCAATGTTATGACTTCTTATGACTGGTCGACTGACAATTTCAATTGTTTCGTGTCCATCGGATGTTGTTTGTCTTACTTGAACGTTTTCTAATACTTCCCCTTCCTGAGATATTTGTTCACTAGTCTGGACTTCAACTTCCTGCGGAGGAGCACAAGTTATGGATACATCATGTGTCGATTTTATTTCAGGCTGGCATATTACAGACTTGTCAGCCACCGAAGGTGGTTCTGACATTAAGCTTTTGCCAGTTTGAGTTTCAATTTCCACGGTGTTATGTTGCTTTTGTTCTTTTGCTTCAGAGAATTTTATTTCTTTCACCTGAGTCATTATATCACTAGGTTCACTTACTGTAGGCTCTTTCTCAACCAAAGTTTCATGAATTTTGATTTCTCTCTTTACAGAATCATGTTCCCTTGGCGTTACTACTTCCTCAGGCATGGAAGTAGAGTCAATCGTTCTATCAGTCTGTGAAATATCATCCTCTACTACTTCAGGTGCAGTTCTTATTTGTATTAATATAGTCCTCAATCTTTCTATTTCTATAATGACTAGATTTTTTGTATCTTCTAAAGTCTGTCTCGTCGCATTTAACTTTTCCAACATGGACTGACTAGATTTATCGCGACTTATCACAATAGACTTTAAGACAATTTCATACTCTTCATACTCCCTTATGTAACGCTCGTATATTTCTATGTATCTTAAGATGTCTTCTTCAGTGAGAACCTCCGATTGCTTTGTTGTTTCTTTTAAATCACCATTAATTGTATCAAGCCAATGATCGAGTTTGCCAATTTTTGCATTATGTTCTTCAATTTCCTTGGCCTGACTTGCCAGTTGATCTTTCGCGTCCTGGAAGTAAAAAAATATATTTTACAAACTATGATAGTCAAGCAGACAATCAAATAAATACATAAATTTAAAGAAAAACATAATAATGTACGAGTAAATTCTCATTATATAAAACAAAACAAATAAAAAAAAGCTTGTTACCTTTCTTACCTGGATGGTGATTAAGCCCTGTCGGGCCTGAGCGAGCAGTTTGGATATCCTGCCTTTAATCACAACAACTTCTTTCAGTAACCCCTGTAGTTCGGCCTCCTGCCGGTGCTCCATGATCTTGTGCTCTAAAATATTCGCCGCCTCCTCGCACTTGACTAGAACATCTATTCCGTCCTGAAATTTGAAATTGTGGTAATTTGAGATTGATTGCAAAATTTGCAAAGAAGTTAAAAATATGGAATTATTTCATTAAAACTTAACCTTAACATTTATATACAATATAGTTTTTTTAAGTGCAATATTATTTTTCCCCAAAGGCTTTCTTGTATTTATTATAGAACAATATATAATAATATTATAGTCCATAAGTTGGAAAGTATGCAGGAAATAATTTAAATTCTAGACTTAATTTACTGCGCTCAAACTAAGTACATTTAAAATAATGTTATGTTCTCAATTGAAATGTATCTGTTATATGCTGGAATAAAATCTGCTGAAGATCTTAGCAACATGTGTCATCATATAAATAGGTATGATCCTTTAAAATGTGTTCATGTTTATTTTTTCAGTTATGAATTATTATAACGTCATTATTAACAAAAGGAAGTGTTATTATAAAATATACAAACAGATCATATTAGTTATCTCACATCTGTATCTCTGACTATCGTAATCGCTTATCGACAGTACCCTTGATACTTATAGTAAATGAACATCCGCCATTATATTAGTTAAAAATCATATTATCATTATATGGATGTATCATTACATATAACACAATATTTTCCTTGATAAACAAAAATAGACATTACACTATAGCGAATATTTCCATAAAATATTGGTGACCACATTATTTATTTCGATATTACTCATTTTCACAATGATAAATAAATATATTTGACTGGCCCCTTGGTGTAGTGGTTAGAGACCCTGACTACTAAACCGGAGGTTGTG
>DWTS01000180.1:0-12006 GCA_018250615.1 Oechydrus chersis rufus | reverse complement strand
CTGCATGCTCGTTCGCTACTGTATAACAAATAAAAAAAATTTAAAAAATCCTGGGACAACTCACACGCGTACATCTGATCTCAAAATACAACTAGGCTTGTACTATGGTGACCAGATAACTGATAAACATACTTATGTATATTTTTAAATACTTAAATAATATAGATAATTTTACAGACACAAAACAAATACTCGTGCTCGTCGCACAAATATTTGTCCTGGGTGGGAATCCAACCCACCAGCTACGGTTTAGTAATCAGGGTCTCTAACCACTACACCAAGAAGCCAGTCGAAATAAAAGTAAACAGGCTAATGCATGGTTTTCAATCTTTATGTGTATATTATATGAAATGTTAACCTATAATTATTCAAAATCTTATTAACTCGTATCCGTAAAAACTAGACGTGAAAACTATTATTGATACTGGTATTATAGAAGGTCAGAGTATTTTATTTTTGATTAATTTGCTAAGAATTCAATTATTTAGTAATTTTATGGGCTATAATTAGGTTCTCTTTATGTTTTTATACTACTTTTTACGTCTGAGTATTTTTTACAACCCGTTTTTATCTGATAGCAATAACTTGCAGTTTTTTATGTAATTACTGTAATTGATGATTTTACTAAATAAATATAATGTATTCGCCCATCCGACTCCCGACCGCGCCCGACGCTGTTTAACTTTGTTGATCGTTTAAAATCAACACGTGTTCAAAATCAACAATCAACGGTTATGCGTGCTTCATAACATAACATAATAGATATTAATCAAATGTTTATTATTATGTATGTATATTAAATTAAGTAATATTAAGTGTAAATTTCCATCAATCCGCATGGAGCAGCGTGGTGGAGTATGCGCCATGCCTTCTCCACTTGTAAGGAGAGACCAGTGCTCAGAAGTGGGCCATAATAAGGGTCGTACACAAGTATAACTACAAAAAACACAAATTTCTTACAAAACCTTATATTCTTTGCAGATTTTGGAAATCCAAGCGATCGACAAAGACACGGGTAACAATGCGCGCATAACTTATCGCATTGTCTCCGTCAACAACACAAATGAAGAGCATTTTAAAGTGCAGCCGACTACTGGCTGGGTTTACTTAGCGAGACCACTCGACAGGGAAACGATAGCTAAACACAAGATGACTATAATAGCCACTGATAATGGCATACCGCCTCTATCTGCGACAGCTAGTCTCATTGTCAACGTGGTCGATGCAAATGATAATGATCCGGTGTTCTCAAAAACAATTTACGAGTTCCAAGTTGAAGAGAATCAAAAGGCCGGCGCGTTTGTCGGGAAAATCGCGGCGACAGACGCAGATTTGGGCGACAATTCCGTTCTAAGATACAGCCTATTTCCATCCAATACCAGTTTCATAGTGAATCCGGTTACAGGTAAGTGCTGATTATTATCGCTGTTTGTAATATTTGTAGTTACTCAACCAGGAAATAAATAATATTCTCTTCGTGGAAAGCTAGAATCTTGTCGCACCTAGTACCAGAACAGGCTTAAGGTCTAGTTGAAGTAGTATAAATTATATGATGGATCGGTGAAATCAAATGTGATAATCAACTTTCTCCAGTAATTAAATTTACATTAGCTGAATCTTCTTAAACTTGTCAAATTGATGCTTCATTAAAATTTCAATAAGGTTTGGGTGCAAACGAAATATATATCCACTGTATGCATGAGAGAGAGAAAGAACTGACAATAGTAACATAAAATCGTCGCATGCATTGTTTTCGTCCGAGGCGCACAACAATGCGGTTAACTTAATAGCATGCATTTTACCGGCTTATAACAATGCAATTTTACCGTAATGCAAACGACCCGAGAATCCCTACTACTATTTGATTAGTCAAGAATTATCCAGCCACCCAGCCACTCAGCATTGTTTAGTTTGTCGGTGCCTTTGAAAGCTAAAACCCAAAGTGTGTTGTGACTTAAGACTCATCGACCAAGCAAATAGCTTATGTAAACAGGACCGCATTAATACCTGCACAATTTAAAGAAATAGGGAGCAGACTCAAGTGTTTGTTTGCTGTCCCTCTTCCCATGAATATCGTTTTAGATTACAGTTTTTAGTCGATGAAAACAGGAATCGATCAATCAAACGCTTTTGATACATCAAGCATTTTTATGCGAACTGATATTTAAGCTAAAATAATTTTACTGATTTTGTTTTAAATTTTTAGAGGTTACATTAAAAATTAGATAAAAAAATTACAATTGGTACATTTTAAAAGAGGTTACACCAGTGTCTAATTTAATGAAATCTGTTCTGAAATGAAAAATGTTCGTTATATGAATACGGAAGAATGCAATCAATTAACAATGACAGTAAACGATGCTGGAACTGTCTTTCTGATGGATTTGATATTCCTTCAGAAAAAAATTGAACATCCAATCCAATTATACTCTGTAATGATGTGCCTTCGTAAATTATGCATACAATCTTTTATGATCAACAAAACGCTGATATATTTTAAATTTATTTAAAATGTTTTTGTAGTCGATACATTAAAAAATGCAGACAAAGAATTTTGCGCTTAACTTGCAATCTTTGGCCTATGTGCCCCTAGACTCCCAGGCTTAGTCCAGATATTTTAGGATTATAAATCGTTTTACTAAATAGGGGAAATGGTAGTCGATTCCGTGAATCTAAACATGGAGCAAACCCGTGAACTCTCTGTCCAATTTCGATCACCGAAGGCGATCTTAATCTTCGAAATCGTGTGAGTTTTTCGCCTCTTGATATGGACCAATAAAAAGCTCTTTTTGCATCGTTATCGCCTCTTAACTGACTGATGAATGGCGTACCGTTCCATCTCAATTCGGCTTATCAAAGATCAACACCCCAAGAGCTAGTTAGCGCATCTTTAGCAAAGCAACCCCAGGATGCAAAATTCGTAAATCATTCATGACAACTGTATGCAGGCCGTTTTGCTGATAGGGAATTCAAATTTCAACAGGTGGTTACGTTTTTGGAGGGCGATACTCAACCTCTTATGTCCATAATCGTTCCCGACCATTCGTTTTATTCGTCGGCGCCTCAAAGACTATTTGATGCCGAATCGAGAAAACCCGAATCAACCTCGCTCGCCTGACAATTATTACCGCGAAAGTTGTGTATTTGTAAATAACCTATATACTTGTATTATGTGCTATATAGTCCAAATGGCTCTTACCCCATGCTTTGCCTTTTTAAGCAAACTTTATGTTCACCTCTAGAAATACTCAAGCACAATTTAATAAGTCACAAACAAACAAACAAACAAACAACACTCCTGATTCTGTACAGCTGTCTTAATATCCGAAGGTTAATGTGTTTAAAACATAAGGCTTTAAAATGAGTACTGTAGCGGTCACAGACTAAGCAGCATTGCCAATGAATTAGAACGATCATGAGAACCATAAAGACCATTCGTAATGTCATGTAAACATTTGAATTCCTTCACTCAATTCTCACACAAAGGTCAACTTGAACAGTAAAAATCACCCCGGGAGGTTCGTCGATGAATTTACGCGCGTCAATAGCAAGTTATAAACGTCGTCGCGCGCGCACGCGTCCTGACCCGCCATTAACTATTATTAAAATATTGCTATGTAGCAGCCTCGCTATTCTCTCCCATGTTTTATTACGAGCCTTAGCAGGACCAGATACTGTCGTCGGCTATTTAATGCTCATACGTTACAAATGTACGTGTAGGACGCACTCCAGACCTACAACTCGTTTCGTTGACGGATACCTTTTATTTTCATCTGTTCGTAAATGAATTATAGGTGTAAAATATAGCCGGAATCCGAGCCGAGATTGACTATAAATAAATTCTAATTGTATATCCTTGCGGTTGGTGATAGTGGAATGTACTTTACAAGGGTTTGAGTGACTTATTAATGGACAAAACAAATTTATGGGTGTTAACACGTGCGAATTTTGGATCGTTGAATTAAAATAATGTTATTGGCATATTAATTACCATTACATTTGACTGTACATTACACAGTTTATTTAAATTACTTTTTTAATTAAGATATGAGGAGTGATAGCCTAGTAATTAAGCATTGGAGACTGCAATTGAGACTGCAATATTCAGGGGATCCGGGTTCAATCTCCAGGCACACACCTTTGATTTTTCGTAATTATGCATGTATTATAAAATTAATTATCACTTACTTTTCGGTGAATAAAAACATCGTGAGGATACCTGCATACCTGTGAGTTCTACATAATGTTCTGAATTGTGTGTGAAGTCTACCAATCCGCACTTGGCCAGCGTGGTAGACTATGGCATAATCTTTTTCGTTCGGAGATGAAGCCCAATCCCAGCAGTGCTACAGTAATGGGTCGATGACATGGCTTTTTTAATAAGATAACTTAACTTCAATAAGCAGATAAATATTTCTGTATGTGCTCAGTCAAACTGGCATTCTTACTTTAATATCATCAAAATAAACTCCGTAGCGACCCTGTTGTTTGCACCGGGGAAATAACGACGGACATTTTTTTTCTAGAACCCGCTTCACATCGCTCATTACGACCGTCTCTGCCACATCTTATTATCTACCGAGAGTTTTATCGTGTCCACTTTAATATAAACCTTAAAATCTGCAGATACAGTTTCTTTTTCAATGGTGGCTGTATCAAAATCACGTTTATCGTCGTACCAAGTTTCTGTCATGACGATTTTTAGGTTCCGAATACGGAGTGGTCCCTTGGATAATCATAGGCATTCTGCCGCAGGCGATCTTCTTTATGAATGGCTAATTTTAGGCTTCAAAACCACCATAATCGCTTTAAAATTGACAAGATTCTTGTACTGATCTGAACTTATTTATCAGTTGATTATGTTAAAAATTATGAAAGTTATAATAAAAATACTTACTATTTTTGTGTTGTACTGATAAATAGGATAAGATATGATTAATACGAAAAGTAATTAGAATCGGTATAAGTAAAATAAACGGGTCAGCAAAAAATCGTACGAGTATAAAATTAACTTCAATAATTCAAATTAACCATGAACTACATCTTGTTTCAGGAATAATCACAACAAAAGAAGTTTTGGATAGAGAGCTTAAACATTCTTTTTCTCTATTTGCTGAAGCGAGAGATCAAGGGCCCTTACCAAAATCAATCCGAGTACCCATCTCAATAAAAATCACTGATGTAAATGATAACTCACCAGAAATAGTTGATCCTAGAGAAGATGTCGTGAGTGTAAGAGAAGAGCAGCAGCCTGGTGCAGAAGTAGCTAGAGTCAAAGCAATTGATAGAGATAATGGTATTAATGCTACAGTAACGTATTCCATATTACATGAAAGAGACATGGATGGCTTTGGAGTGTTTGTAATTGATTCTAATACAGGCGTTATTAAGACCAGTACTGGTAAGTTAATGTCTTACAAATATAAACAGCTACCTAAACTAACGGAGTTGTGTTTTAATAAGTTATTTATATCTTTCAGTGCTTGATCACGAAGAAAGATCTATTTACCGACTAACGGTCGCCGCTACAGATGGAGGTCAACCACCAAGACAAACTATTAGACAGCTCAAAGTAGAAGTATTAGACCTTAATGATAATCGACCAACATTTACTAGTTCAAGTTTAACTTTCAAAGTAAGTATCCTATTATGTAAGCTTTTTATTTATTTTTGATTCTCTGTTATCCCATGCATATTAAATACGACTTTAATATAAATTTTATATTATGCTGCATTGGTGATACTATTGTGTAAGTATTGATTAAACATTTTTGATAAAATATATCTACTAAAGATTTTTTTTAACAAAAATATCTTTGACAGGTAAAAGAAGATGCTAAAATTGGACACGTAGTTGGGACGGTGGCATGCTGTGATAGCGACATTCAAACTAATTCAGTAAATGGGGATGAGGAAAGACAAATATCGTATTTGTTAATGCCTCTAACATCAGACCATTCTCCGGGAACCTTTGAAATAGACAGAAGAACTGGCTCTTTAGTCGTAGCAAGACAATTAGACAGAGAAATTCAGGATGAATACAGATTAGAAGTAAGAGCATTAGATACGTCGGCTACTAATAATCCACAAAGCAGTGCTGTTACTGTAAGAATTGAAATTGTTGACGTTAATGATAATGCACCACAGTGGCCCCAAGATCCCGTAAATATTGAAGTCTCTGAAATAACGCCAATCGGGATGACAGTCTATAATTTTACGGCCAAAGACGCTGATGCTGGTCCAAATGGTGAACTCAATTTTCACATTGTATCTTCTATGCCTGCATCCAAGAATGTTTTTAATCTAGACCCTCTGACTGGATCCTTAAGACTCATAGCATCATTGGATTTTGAAGTTTTAAAAGAATACTGGTTAGTTGTAGAAGCAACAGATTTATCAACAAACGTATCTGAAAGAATGACTACATCTGCCACAGTTCATATTTCCGTAACTGACGCTAACGATAACACTCCAACGTTCGTATCTGCCAATAAAGTTTCTGTCATATTAAGCATATTATCAGGAACACTTTATCAAGCCTTAGCTGTAGATGCAGATTCAGGTGACAATGGAAAAATATCATATTATATTTCAAGCGGTAATGATCACGCTTATTTCTCAATGGAATACGACGTTGGAAAACTGACACTATCAAAGAAATATTCTTCCGACATAGCACGAGTTCGGCCAGGACAGTACAAACTGAATTTGACTGCCTCCGATCATGGTGTGCCATTTCCTAGACAGAGTCATATGACATTGATTCTTAATTTACAAGAATCTACAAACGTCCCACCGAGATTTACAGATTCGTTTTATAGAGCAAATATTAGTGAAGACATTCGTCCAGGCAGTTTCGTAACTAGATTAGCAGCAAAATCTTCAAGGGGAAATTCTGGTATGCAAAACGATTTTTTTACGTAATTATTTTCTGCATTCATAATGTATTGACTATAAATAATTATTTTATTTTATTTTTAGGTACTCTTAACTACATGATACCCAGTTCAGTTGCTGACGATAAATTTACAATTGATGAACGACTAGGAACCGTCACAGTGAAAACCAAAATTAACAGAGAGGAATCTGACCTGTACACGTTTCCAGTTTATGTCACTGATTCAAGCACCTTTCAGTCTACTACAAACTTCGATGTTGCCACTGTATCTGTCAGCATATTAGATGTAAATGATAATCCACCTACATTCAAAACTGGGTCCTGTTACGCTCTTGCAGTCCCAGAAAATAATGACCCCGAAGTTATTCATACAATAGCTGCTGCCGACAAAGATATAGGAGCAAATGGAGTGATTACGTATAGTATTATTTCTGGTAATAATGGAAATAAGTTTGCCATTGATGCCACTACTGGAAGGCTGACAGCTCGAACGTTAGATCGGGAGACTCAATCTAAATACGATCTTACGATATCAGCTTTTGATCATGGCTCACCGGTTGCTTTACAAGGATCTTGTAATCTAACAATTCACGTTGAAGATCAAAATGACAATGATCCAGTTTTTGACACTGGTCATTATTCTGCTGCAATTCGCGAGGATGCTCCTATTGATACCTCAATTATTAAAGTGAGAGCAACTGATGCTGATTTGGGTTTCAATAAACGAATTGTATATTCTTTGGCAAATGAAAGTCAAGGATTATTTAGAGTAGATAATAAAACTGGAGTTATTTATACCACTGGGTAATTAATTGTTATCAATTGTTTTTGTATAAATTAAATTTTTGAAGCGTTAAATTTTTTGTCTAATTTATTTTATTGTTCTTTGCAGATATTTTGATAGAGAAAAAACAAGCGTCTATCATTTCGAAGCAGTAGCGACTGATCAAGGTCGTTATGTTGCTCGTTCTCAACGTGTCTCCATTGAAGTGACTATCAATGACGTAAATGATAATAAACCAATATTTACGAAGTACCCGTTCAAGGAGCAAATAGCTACACTGACACCTCCAGGTCAAAGTTTGCTACGAGTATCTGCGACTGATAATGACATTGGGACCAATGCCGAGATTCTTTACGAACTATTAGATACTTCAAATCACAAATTTCGTATTAACCCTACCACAGGAGTTTTAACAGCAACGCAAAGTTTAGCCAGTGAAAATGGAAAATTGATTCATTTAAAAGTAATGGCAAAAGATAAAGGCAATCCACCCCAAAATTCAATAGGCTTAATAGAGATTCGCGTGGGTGATTTCGCTGATCACACACCAATTCTTAATTTTCAAAATGCGACATACAATGTAACCATTGAGGAAAACATGAGTTATGGCAAAGAAGTTTTACAAGTAACGGCACTTAGGAGTGACGGACGCCGTCAAAGAGTCGTTTATGAATTTGGTAACGGTAACGATCAGTTCGCTTTTGAAATAGACTCTAATACAGGTGTGATAAGAGTAAATAACTCAGCGAATCTAGATTACGAGTCCTACCCGGGCCCGAGCAGGCAACTCGTTGTGGTCGCTCGGACGGAAGGCCCTCCGATCTTATACGGTTATTGCGATGTAACAATAAATTTGTTGGACCAAAACGACCATGCTCCCAGATTTACTCAACAACAATACATAGCGAATGTTCTTGAAGGGAATACTAAGGGTGAGTTTGTCGTCCAATTGGCGGCGAAGGACGGAGATCGTGGCGCGAACGCAAGAATTTTATACCACATCGTAGACGGCAACCACGACAATGCATTTATTATTGAGCCGGCCTTCTCTGGATCGGTGAAGACAAATATCGTTTTAGACAGAGAGATCCGTGAAACGTATAAGCTGACAGTTATAGCTACGGATGAAGGAGACCCGCAAATGACCGGCACTGCGACGCTGAGAATTAACGTCGTGGACGTAAACGACAATCAGCCGACATTCCCACCGCCAAATGTCATCTCAGTATCGGAAGGTTTGTTTTCAAGTTCTTGCACCCACTTACGTATTCGGTTTTAAATTGCTGTAGGGCGGCCTATCGACTTTTCGATATAAATTGGTAGAACAAAAAACGTTTTACAAAGAGGGAGGCATTTTACACAATTTGTATTCTCGACTCCGCGGCTGGCTTACATTGCGACTTTTCGATTCCAGCGCCGAGATTAAATAAAAGGGACTCCTTTAGGATCAATATTTATTGGACGGTATTACATTTTTTTTCGAGTGCATGTTTTAGTGGTGCCTCCCCAGTCCCCGGCCAACGGTCCGCGCTCTTCTCTTTTTGTTTCCTTTTTTATATCATTGTACTGCGACTGGGGTTTTGTTTTAGGATTTTATTTTGTGAATCCTTAAGGTGGCAGTCAAACGAGAGTAGCGTCGGCATCGGAATGGTCTCTTATTTATTTTTTACCTTTTCACAGGAGCGGAAGTCGGTTCGGTGCTGACATCTGTTACTGCAAACGACGTTGACACGTATCCAGCCCTTAAATATGCGATTGTACAGGAGGACAATACATTTTCGATAGACAGATATAGCGGGAAGATCGTTTTGAACAAACCGCTCGATTTTGAGACAAAACAAGTTTACCAAGTCAACATAACCGCGTCTGATAGTGAGCACGTCGCAAAAACAACTCTGACAATCAAAGTGACTGATGTCAACGACAATACTCCAGTATTTGACGAAATTTCGTATAACAGAATATTGCCAGGTACATACAAATATTTACTTTTATTAAGCTTTTAAACTTACATACTTATGTAAAGGTTTCTTGTATGCTTACTATTTACACATGTTTATTAGGTAAGTTATCCTAATTATATAATTAACATGCTTGATACCTGCGCAGATATAGTTATTTATGTTATGTATAATTTATATTGTGCCACTGTAATTAAATTAATTTCATGAAATTTAATTAATTTCATAAAATTGTTTTTTTTTAATTGTTTGTTTATTTATTATTATTTATTTATTTTATTTGTTTGACGACGTTCGACGATAGTACGAATATTATGACATTAATTTATTTATTTAACGACACCAGTTGCATGCTTAGTTTTGTGAAATTAATTTTGCTTTGCAGGATACTTAGATAGCATAAACTTTGCGTGTATTAAGTTTTTTCAAAAAGTAATTTAATTTGTTTTGCATAGGTTCTATATTCTACTGAAATGAAGCTGATGTTAATAATCTACAGCCATAAAATAAAGTAGCATCTAAGGATTTTTATACTGACCATTTCGTATGTTTCTAATTACAGAAGGCTCAGGAACGTTGGAAATCGGTGCAGTGAGTGCCAAAGACCGAGACAGTGGTGAAAATGGGAAAATAACCTACCACATTCTCAACGCCAATCCCGGTTACTACATAGATGGCATAACGGGGACCCTTTTCGTGAACTACAGCGCCTTGCCTGCAAACCACAGAGATGTACAACTTGCCGTAGTTGCAACAGATCACGGCAAACCGAATAGGAGTTCCGTGGCATCTGTTAGAATTAGTACTGGAGCGTCTTCGGAAATCAAGCCTTTTATTGGACAGGACACCTACAGGTAAATAGTTTTTCTTGTCTTATAGATCTAATTTAAATTTAAATATATCTTTTTTAAAAACAGAAGTAGAAAATATCGGTGAGCTTGTGTAGTTCGACCAACAGTGTACCACCATTTCTATCGTAAATCAATTATTTTGTTTCCATTTCTTTTAAATTAAGTGACAATTTTAGTCCTCAGCAATAACGAGGTCGTATTTAGTACCTCTATAAATATTTTATTGTGGACGGCAGCAGTGGCCATTTAAAATCATTGAAATATGCTCGTTGGTAACCTTAACATAAACATAGTTTAGGGTGACTTGAGTTGGAATATACCATAATAAGTACGTCCGCCTGGAGGCTTTTCAAACTAGAAAATAGCAGTATTAATCAAGGCAAAAATATGTGACAAGTATTGTGGTTGTAGTAGAAAAAAAAGAATTTACCACCAAAATTTATTTTATTTCGTAGGATTTAACAGCATTTATATTATTCATTTCAGAATCACCGTCAACGAAAATACAGAAAAAGGTTCGTCGCTACTCCAGATCGGCGGAATAAATGATGTACTCAAGAAATACAATCTCGACTTTATTATTATTTCTGGAAACGAAGGTGATGCGTTCGACGTCACAACGGAAGGAGCTTTAATCCTCGTGAATAAGCTAGACAGAGAAATTCAAGATTCTTACATACTTGGTTTAGCTGCGGTTGAACAAGGAAAAATGTTGTCATACAACCAAAACAAAACATCGATTACTATCTATGTGACCGTTGCAGATGCTAATGACAACGCGCCGGTATTTTCCGTTAACGACTTTGAACTGACAGTTAGCGAAGATGTTAAAATTGGCTACACCTTAACACAGCTGTCTGTAACTGACGCTGATTTGTATGGAACTCCAAATTCTGCTATTATGTACAATATCACGTCTGGAGACGATGAACAATTATTCTTTATACACCCATCAACAGGAGTTCTAACTGTAAACAAAACCTTGGACTATGATAATGGAAATCCAAAGTACAAATTAATTATAGTAGCTTGTGACCAGGGCGAACCATGTTTATGCAACGCTGTGTATATTGATATTGGAATCATCGATGAAAATGACAACACCCCAACATTCCCTGTCAATGAGTATTTCGAAACAATTGCAGAAAACGAAAGAGTTGGTACTTCTGTATTTACGGCCAGAGCAACTGATTTAGATCGAGGAAGATATGGCAGGATACTTCGCTCCCTTGCTCTACAGTGACCGTGACCGCTACCATGGCCAGGAATAGTAGAGCTGCCGGGAACTGGGGGGCGTTTTATTGTGCCGTTAATCATATGACGTTTGTTGCCTAATCACCAGGCTCGGCAAGCGGATTGGTGATCGCAGTACTAGGTACTGCCGGCACTGTTTGTAATATCGTAATGTTGTACATCGTCGCGGAATGTTGCAAAGTAGTTTAATCCTAATTTGATGTACTTACAACTTCAAACAAGAATTAATCCTGCCTGAGTTCACACATAGATGCGGCC
>DWTS01000179.1:0-12016 GCA_018250615.1 Oechydrus chersis rufus | reverse complement strand
TATTTTTTATTTGCTCCTCAAAAAATGTTTCCGCTCCCGTGAACATGTGGCTACACGTGCTCGTCGATAAACAAAAGCTGCGTTTCCGCGCACTGCATGATATAGCCAATGGGAGTTCGATCTAAGGAGGAAACGCAGTTTGAGATATTTAATTGAAATATAAAATGAACCTCATTTATTGCTCTTATTCTTTGGTAAATTAAAAGTCGTCGTATACTATATTGTAATACATACGAGAGTGGAGCAATAAGTCTGGGTGGCGTCTCTGTGCGAGCGCGGTGGCTGACCAGCGGTGTGTGCGTAGGCTAGGGCGGCCAACTTGCAGTCGTGCGTCATTATCATCCGCATCATGCGCGACCTGTGCCGCCGCATCCCCAACTGGACGCCGCTCAACCCTTATGTGAGTATACTCGTTTTGTTTATATACATTTTTAGTTAAATTGTCATGGTTTAAATATCTGAATAAATAGGTACTTGACCTATTGATTATTTTTTGTAATATTATCGCGCAAGCACTACTACTACTACTACGGCAAGAGTAGTGTTTTGTCACAGATATTTTATTAGGTAATCTAATTTAGAATGAAAAAAATTGACTGTTTAAATTAAATGTAAATATGCTGTTAGTTTAATGAGTCTGATGACGCCGCCGCATTAATAATATAGTCATTTAACTTATTGTCTTATTAAAGCTTAGTCTGATTTTATAGTATGTATCTATGATTTACAAATAATGTAATAATAATTGGATGGCCTCCTATCTAGGGTTGAAAGATGGATTGGGAATGACATGGAGATGAATAAATTAACTGCGCTTTGTATATGGCATTGTTGAGCACGAGTCTCTCCTTATAAGTGGAGATGCTGCTTCGGTGCTGATTGCCGGAGACAGGCTAGTGACCAACCTACTGCCTAACTTAACGACTGCCATCTATCGATGAAATTATCAATAGCGGTCACCCATCCAATTCCCGACCGCGCCCGACGCCGCTTAACTTTGTTGTCAACACGGCTAGCTGGGCTATACGCGCTTCGTGTATATAGTATAGTATCTATGGAGGTAAGCGGTGAGTAATGTGGTGGTGTGGTGGTGTGGTGGTGTGGCAGGCCATGGAGCTGCTGGTGTCGGGCGTGATGCAGTCGGCGGGCGCGGCGCTGTCGCCGGGCGAGGCGCTGCGCCGCGTCATGGAGGCGGTGGCGGGCGGGCTGCTGCTCGACCACGGGCCCGGCCTGCGCGACCCCTGCGAGAAGGACCTCGTCGTACGTACCCCCCCCCCTCTCTCTCTCTCTCACACACACAAACTGACACTCATTCTCTATCACACACATACTCATTCTCTCTTTTTTTATCGGTGATAAGTTAGTACTTGACTATGATCCCACCTGATGGAAAGTGGCGATATAGCATAGCCTTGGATGATAAATCGCACTAACTTAGAAAAACTTATAACTTCCACACAAACACACACACACACACACACACTCTCTCACACACTCACCCTCTTTCTCTTACACACATATTCACACACTCTTTTTCTTTCTCTCGCTCACATACTCGCCCCCTTTACACCGGGTGTGTGATAGCTCACCTGGTTATGAAAAGGAAAATATTCAAGTTTTTGTCAAATTCACCTTTTCTTCAGGTACTTAAATTGGTTTGCATTACCTTCCAGGACGGTAAAAGACATTGTATAAACAATACAATATTTTTTTATTGGATTAGTCTTCTAGATTTATTGGGAGCAAAGTTTTATTGAAACCCCTAAAGATCATACACCATTTTTTTTAAAGTCTATCTGAGACATTATAATTTTCAATATAAAAGTGTAATTAAAGAAAATTACCGTATTTCGAAATTCGAAATTACGTAACAGCTAACTAATATTGTAATTTTTATTTTTATTCTAGGATGCCTTGGGTAACCTACCCCCACAAAAACGTGAAGACTTAACTGCATCAGCGCAACAGTTCCTCAGACAAATTGCATTTAGACAAATCCACAAGGTAAGTCTGTATTATGTAAAACATAATATATGTCTATTAAATTATAAACTATATAATTCCATTGTCAAACCGAACAATAGGCATTTAAATGTCGTTGAACGCTGTTCTTGATTTATCTGAAATAGTGCTTAAGTCCAATTTAATTTACCCTAATATGTATTAATAATGAGCACTCCGAAGTTTTTTTTAATGTGACATTTTATTGAACAGGTGCTGGATATGGAGCCGCTACCGAAGCTGAAGCACGCGGCGGGCGGCTGGAAGTTCCCGCGCAAGCGCAGGCGCTCCAACACCGACCCTGAGACCGACCAGCCCAATGGTACACTTCCTTACACTAATATTACTGCAAATTTATAAAACACTAAATAAAAATAAAACGATAACCGGTTTTAAAACTTGGCAAACCATATGTATTTTTTTTTTAATATCTAAACCTAGCGAAAAGGCAGACGGGCCGGGTCACCTGATGGGTAGTAATCACCTTCGCCTATGGACATTTGCAACACCAGAGGCATCGCCAATAAATACGCAAATACATCGCCGGTCTTGAAGAACCCTCTTAGCGCCTTTTTTGAAGAACGCCAAGTCTGCCCTGACTAGATATACTTTTGCTATTAATTGTTGAGAATCTTTTGCGAAATGATGATACTTGATGACGAGTCGTAGTGCATGTGACTGTAGGTAGGGCGGCGCGTTGTTGGCGAGTTATTCGCTGCGCGCGCTACTCCACCTGGGTCGCCGACACTCTGACGATTTGGCAATCTGATCCGCTTTTACCGTTTTATATATACTTAATAGACGCGTTAAATAATTCTAAGGTCTACTATATAATGTAATGTGTAATTTGCAGGTGAAGGGAAAGTAGTAAAGACAGAAGAAAAGACAGACGCATCAGAAAATGCGGGCGCAGGGAAGAAGTAGCTAACAAGTTGTTATGTAAATGCCGTCTCGTTAATCCGCAAAAGGAAGCGCGCGCTCGTCCTAGAGTTGTACAGAGGCGCTATTCTAAAGGTTGTTCCCGAATATAATAAGAAATTCAATCGTAACTTAGATACGTTCTAAACTTGATAAACGTTTAAACGAAGTAAGCGTTGGCGACGCGAGCGAGCGCTGTTATCCAAGTAGTGCGTCACTATTACCTCGCCACCAATAGCAAGATTAACAGATTCTAACTTTAGTGTAAGATTTACTTTCTGACTTGAATAATATTATATATTTTGTGTAAGCATTGTACACGATACACGTTATTTTTACAATATTGTCACACTAATATTATTTTTGTGGCGTCAATCGATCTGTCCAATAGCAACTCGTTAATTAGTCCAAAAGATAATCGATAGCGTTTTCGAATTGGGTAGTTCTAGGTTATTCTATACTATAATTAATTAGTCCATAATTACTAGTGATCTATTTTGAAGATTGACAGGGATACAGACAATGTTCCGGTGGGCGGTGAGGTCTGAATTTTGTTCATAGTGCACAAAACTTAACATTATTATGAAGCAGAGCGAATAATAACCGTCCTCAAGCTATCAAAATTAGAATGTTAATACGATGCGCTTTATATAGTATAAAACGCTTTATTTAGAGGGAAATAATTTATATAACAGATGAATTTTCCTTAAATGCTCAACATGCTATGAACAAATTCGACTTCTCCTCGATAGAAGACTGCTTAAGTGGTCGTCGCGAGTGATGATAGATAATTCGTTGGTCTTAGGTTAAGATATTTTATTGATAGGATCCCCAGTATTTGACTAATACAGTTAGTTCCTTTGCTCGCGCGGAGAGCCGTGACTTGCTTGCAAAAGCGTTTTCTTTTTTTCCTTATTTGATTGATACCTGTTTAACCTGTTTGGTTTTAAGTGTATAGTTATTCCCTACCTAGTGTAGGTAGGAGGAGTATTAGGCAGTCCGTGTAGTATTTATTTGTATCAGATGTTGTGGGTCCATTGATTTCTAATTAGTTATTTGTTGTTTTATTTGACAACATCAAATAGATAACAATTTATCAAATCAAAGTGTCTTATTCGTGTATATCGTGTTTAGTTTAGGATTTCAAGACGTGACCCACAACTCAGCGGAGCTTCCATGTTTAGTTAACTCCAAACATAAATATATTTAGAATGGGTGTGATGTTAATATATTATTATTTAATTAGGAAGGTTTTAATGATGTAAAGAACCTTTATAGATAGTTTAAAAAATTGAATCGGTACTGTTTTACGTGATGTGCGTATTATTTTTCACCTTTAAGGAGATTCTTTCGTTTTTTATTGTATGAGATGTGTACTTTTAAATATTAATGTCAATAAAGAGAATAAGAAATATGCGCGTTTTATTTATTCAAAATATTAACTAACTTGTTTATAATTACTACAAAATACAAAACTAAGTTCTGTAATAATAAGAAATAAAAGAGGTAAACGACGAAATTTTGCTGTTAGCAATTATTATGAACCAATTTTAATTAGCGCCATCCATAACTGAATACAAATGTTGTCTATCCATCCCACCTAAATTAATAGTTCTTACCCTATGTCCTTTTCTATACCCCTGACAATGTATGTGTGTACATAATGAAGTAGGCGTGAATGCGTAACAAATACATTCGCATTTATAATATTAATAAGGATTTAATTGGTTCTAAATAAGGAAATTTTAGCAATACCTAACTGGTGTCACTCGTAAAGAACACAATTAGAGGTTTGCGAACGCGAGGGACGAATAATTGTAAGCGATTATCCTATGCGCGACCTCTCCAGGCGAATATCTCTTGTGGTTGTTTACATTATAGGTTTTATAATTTTGACATGTATGTCTGTGGTATCATAGCTCCCAAACGAATGGACCGATTTTGATGCAGTTTTTTTTATAGCTGCTTAAAAATTGATTCAAATAATCACCTTTCCTATTTTATTGTATGAATAAAACTCCCTTACTGTAAGAATAAAAAATTTATTTATGAAAATTATTTCACTTTGCTATGATACTTACATAGTGTTTTCATTTATTACATTAAGATACAACCTGCCTCGACTCTTGAAAAGCTTCTGTTATCCAAGTAGCAACTTGAAGATTATTGTAAGTATATTTAGTAATATTAATGGAACTGAAAATAAAACCAAAAAGTAAATGATAACATTTTTTTTTACTATGAATAAAATATAATTGTTTATGGCAAAAGAGTAAATTGTGAGTTTGAGCAACTGTAACATCAGTGCTACAGGATCCCTGGTATACTTTTCATCATTTATTACTAACAAGCTGATTTTTCGTGAGTAGCTTCCTTTTAACAAGACTCCCAAAACCTTACAATAATGTAAATGGTAGCTTTATAGGTACCCCTATATACAAGGATGCAAGGATAAAATATGTTGATTTGACAAATATTTTTTTTTTATTACTAACCAATTTTTTTTTGTTAATTATCGAGATAATTATCTAAATAACGTGAAAAAATATTTGTCCTACAAAATATAAGGTTTTATGAAAGAGTCCCCACTCTCCAACATGTATCATAAACAAGGTCATGAAAAATAATTACTAACCAGCTAATTTTTTTTATTGGCTGGCTAACATTTACATAGTTTACCACCCATATTGTCCTACAAATTGCATGGTATGTCATCTCGGTCCTACCCTCAAAAGTTTTAGTACTAATACTTAATGTAAAAATAATTTCTATCAAGCTGAATGTTCGAACAAATTCTTGTACGAAAATTCTCTAAGATAATAGGGATGAAATATGTTGATTTGACGAATTAAAAATCAGCTTGTTAGTAATAAATGATGAAAAGTATACCAGGGATCCTGTACCATAATATATGACATCAAACACAAATGGAAACTGAATGATATGTCAGTTATTTAAATTCAGTAAATGTGTGTGATTGTGAACATGATTCAACATAATTTTATTTTGTTCCTGAAACAATGTGATATTTGGCGTACTATTGCAATTAAAATATTATTATAGCTATTTAAATTGAATGTATTTACCTACAAGTAAATAAAGTGTAGATTACCATTCAATAACAAAACAATTTAGGGACTAATACGTTATTATTGGAACACCGGTATAGTATCAGTGTTATTGCAAAGTAAATACTAAGTCCTGAGTATGAAATAGCGTGCCATAGCACTATTTCGATACATCAATTCATATCATCAAATCAAATCATACGTAATACTCAGAAACAATTTAAAGAAAAAAAAGCTCTATTGGTTATATTTTTTTATTTAATGTTTTCAAAGAACTCCCCCGTCGAACACGCGTCTCAAATAATTTTCAAAAGAAAGCCTATTTTCCAGTCTGCAACAGGTTTTTCCTCAACCATTTTTCGAACGCAGTGAGCACATCTTCTGGCGATGGAACTGTATCTGGTTTTTAATTTTAGGGAACAATAAGAAGTGACACAGTACCAAATGAGGGCTTTTAGGCGGAAGATCGGAAAAGTGTTAGCGCCCTGTGTGTCCAGAAAGTCGCCCTCGCCTTGATTAGCCTAGCCTAGGGCGCGTTGTCATGGAGCAACCTTTTGAAAGAAAGAAAGAAAAAACATTTATTTGAGGTTCACACGAATAACACAGAATAAATGACAACAAAAAAAAAGAAAAATGTACAAAGAAAAGAGAGCAAATAAATTATATATATAGACAACCTAAAGAACAGTAAAACACATTTTTTTTGTATAAATATAAATATACTAAATTTAAATTTTAAATACTGGCAATCATTCATCTGTGTTGCAGTGGTCGCCCCAAAAAGGCCTTCACTCAGCGTTTGCCTAGGCGTGTTTTCGCCTCGGCGCTGATTTTGCTTTTACTCCAAGTCTCCTTTTCCTCGGAGTTCCGTGTTCACTTGCTGCTTCCAGCTGTAACAACTTCTGGCGAGCATTCTGTGGTGTATTACTCTGCATTGCTTCTTTGGTTTCTTAAGGGAAATAATATTAAATACCTACCTAATATTTAATACCCTAAAATTACGGAGTGCTTTCAAATCCTCCATCACGTCACGTATTCTTCAGTGCCTGAAGTCGAAATTATTCGAGCAATGTGTGTTGCCAGTGTTACCTACGGAGTCGAGACTTGGTTATTTACTTTAGGCCTTATCCGCAAGCTCAGGGTTGCACCGCTCAGGGCGATGGAGAGAGCTATGCTTGGTAGATCTCTATACGACAAAGTTCGCAACGTCGTAATCCGTAGACAAACTAAGGTTACCCACATAGCTCTCAAAAACTGGAGGCTTAAGTGACAATGGGCAGGCCATGTCACTCGGAGAACTGATTCCCGATGGGTAAGGAAGGTTTTCGATTGGCGACCACGTCTCGGCAAAAGGAGGTCGTCTCCCGGCCAGGTGGACTGATGATCTGAAGAAGACAGCTTAAGGACAGGAAGGACTTAGCTGGTTTCGGAAGGCACAGGACCGGTTGGAGATGCGCCGTTTCGGAGAGGCCTACGTCCAGCAGTGGACTTCCAAAGGCTTAACATGCCCTCCAATGCATGGAAGCGCGACTGAAATTTCGACACTAGCGGTCACCCATCCAAATATCGACCACGCCAGACGTTGCTTAACTTTGTTGATTGTGTGTGATCAACTCAGCTCATGGCTTCGGTATTCGTTGTAATGCCATAGAAATATGCGAAATTAACGAAGCCCACCACATCTGTTAAGCGCTACGGATTACAATGCGATAAATTCACGGCTTACTGGAAGATTACGCTGCACTACGCTTGTTACTTAGGGCTTAGCTGCAGTGGCAATCTTCAACCCATTAGAGCTACTCCATATAAGCTGTACACCCCGATAAATCAGGAATGGAATCAGAATTCCAATCTTCACTATGTAATATACAGAACATAGACGAAAGACGAACGACAGTTTACAGATATTCATAGGTTCATAGGTTCACGTAAAAAAAATAAGATAATTAGCAAACAGGAATCCAATCCATATCATAATGGTCGAAACCATCCATGGCCTTGATTATAATTAACCCTGTAGCATCCTTAACTAATCTACTTTAAAACTGCATCTTATCCTTGATAAATTTATACTAGTAATAAAAGTCTTACTACCGCAGGTTTTAACTGAAATTATGAACGCAAGGATTTTTTTTATTTTTTTTTATACATACTACCTTGGCAGTACCAAGGACCTAGGGAAAGCAAGGGTAGGTAGGGTGGTAGTTCTCGTAGTCAACTTAGAATGTTTTATACTTTGTAATGATGTTAAAAAAGTGGAGAAGTGCGAGTCTGACTCGCAAATGAAGGGTTCCGTAGAAGGACATAAGCATTCATATGGGATTTATATTGACACTCTAAAACCACTATAATTTTTCGTCTGCAAAAATAACTTTCTTTTTCATAATATTTGTATGAATGACAAAATTATATTTGCAGTTTGTGAAAATGTGCGATATATCTCAAAAACGGACTGTATTTCGTTGAAACCAATTTTTGTTGCCAATAGATTTTGCCAATTTGGAAGTGTCTATCTTTCAAACGATTGACTTTGAAATAAAATTAAAAAGTGGTTTTAGAAACCTCAATGTTATGTTCAAAGATCTATTCATAGACACCCCGCACGTATAGGTTTGATATGATGACTATGGAAGCCTAAAAAGTAGATTTTAAAGACAAAATCATGCTGCAGTATGTGGTGAGCTTCAAAAGGTTAACTTTTTATTCTTATAGTAAACAAATTACATTGTTATAATTATGAAAATATCTAGAGTTTATAGGCTATCAAGTACCTATTCGTCGCATTTCATTGTTTTATGAAAGTGTTTGCCAAACTTACGAGTCTACTGAATTAGCAGTACTATTGTATATGACTCTAGTTGGGCAGTTTGAGCTGGAATTTTTAGAGAGAACCCCGTGCCAAAAGACCGCTATTGTTGGCACCGCTCTATTAAAAGTAAACAACCGAACTAGGTTAGGTCTTCGGACATTTTTAAAAAAGAAAACCTAATATAGGTCAGTGGAGGCAGCCGCTGTAATAAAGGCTTTTACCACGAGCGTCGAACGGCCCTGATTTTGAAAGGTATTTGTTAATTCAATTCGTTTTCCAAAACATTTATGGAAAACACACTCGATTAAGTAATAATAAAAATTAAACGGCACAGTGCTCATTCGGGATCTCTAAAGCCACCTCTATATGCCATTAGAAACACGAGAGAGATACACTTCAGTCTGTGAGATTTACTTTTTGAAAAAGTTAAGTCTAAGTAACTAAGTAAGCACTTACAGTAAAAAACAACTAAAACTATCATTACAAATATAAAAAATAAAATAGAACAAAAAGTAGTGCCAATGAAAATTTTACAAAAAAATCTTATCCTTTAATTGAAAAGCGATTTTTTTGATGACCCTGATGGGTAGATACTGATAGGTCCATCAACCAGCTACCTGAAAAAAAAATATCCACTTGGTTTGGTCGAGTCGCGACGTCGATGTCGTGGAGCGTGCGTCCGCGCCTGGTAAGGTAATTAGTCGCGCAGTTGCGTATGCAGCTCGTACTATTTCGCAATACAGCCCCGATAAGAGGCAATTACTTACGCCTACGGTCTCGCGACCGAGATCTGGCACCTCCTCCGCCTCTCGTGACGCCGGAGACGTAGGATATCGGGACTTGACCGATATCCGAAGTCACCATCTCGTCACTAAATAAATCACTTTATCCGGCTCGCCACCGTAGCTCGGCTTGGCCGTAAGACAACATTGTCAACAGCCTCATACAACACAGAAAAAAATCGCAATACAGACACATGACCGCCCACATGAGTTTTAGCGTACGGCCTCCCCCGCTTTGCCCGCGGCTTCGCTCACGTGGAAATGGAATATGAAAGAGAGTTTAGGGAGTATTTGATAAAAATCCGCGGTAAAAAGTCAAGTGGGTGGGCGTAGGCCGCGCTTTTTTTGTCAACTGACACACGGCATTTATTTGCTTAAATTGAGATTCTGATCGGAATTGGGGGTCTGTCTCAATTTATAAAAAACAAGAAGGTATATCGTATTAATTTATATTTCAGTATTTTAGTATCTTTGAAAACAACAATCTAAAAGTAATGAAGTATTGGATCTCTTATGAACGTGTAATATATTTTATGAGCATTAACACCAAAATCCGGCAGAAAAACCTTTATAAAAATAAAATTCGTTAAAAACCGCCCAATTGCCAGACTAACTCGCTTATTGTGGAATTCATATAACCACACGTTTGTGTTTAATGTATCTCCCAAATGAATCGTTTTTATTATTCACTTCGGCACACAAAGCGTAAACCAGAAATACACATTTAAGGTTTTTATTATTTATCCTTTTTATTAGTGATCCTATTTATATCTCATTGCTGGGCAGAGGTTGGGGCAGACTTGGAACATTTACAGGAAAGTATTGCGTAGAATGAGGATCTTCCACGCGTTCATCCAGCCTCCATAACACCGGCCTTGACGATGAACACGGGAATGTCCTCTGCCGATAGATAAATAGGGAGGTAGAGGCATGCAGTGTTCCCGTGTGATCCTCAAAGGAGACCATATGCTCCAGCGGGACCGGACGAATGCAAAATGAACGCTCTGAGGAACACCGGTGGGGTTTTAGCGAATTTTTTCGGGACTTTCAATGACAGATAGCTATTTTTATAAGACGTAATTACGCTACTTTTATTTTAGAAAAAATCAAGGTTTAATCACTACTCAGACGTAGTCGCGGGCATTAGCTAGTGTCACATCACATATTGTGCATGGATTCCCATTTAAATTCCGTTTTCCAGCAGCATTTTCTAACAGAAAATATCAGCAAAAGGTTAAGACTCAATATGTTTTTAGCTCCGGTGCAAATAGTGAAAACATACAAAGGTTCGATAGGTAGTACGAACCACTCCCCCGTACAACCGGACGACAAGAACCCAGATGTGGTGCCGCTCGGGAAAGGTAACTTGTTTGTTTTTCATTGAACATGAACGGACTTGTTCCATTGCCAACGGGTAACTCGTTGCGGAAATATCTAAAATAATATCGTGAGTGACATTGTTTAAGAATTTCTATGTTAACATCTCTAAAAGATTCTATGTCTAAATAAAGCTTTCATGTGATATACCTAACACTAAAAAACACAGCATTCTTCCGATTTTTTCAATTACAATTATTTAATCTTTCTACCGTGTGGAATTACGAAAAAATACTAAAAATAAATAATAGAATTATCTCTAAACCAAGAAACGTATCCGATTCCGCTATTTAAAAATTACACTAATGTTTATTCCTTCGCAATGGAACAAGTCCGTTATCTAAAGTCATGCTTAATGCGTAAAAATGTTACGTAAACTTATTACCCTTGTTTTTTTTAAGTGCCTTTAACTTTAGAAAATCAATTGTAAAAATTACTAATCAATATGATTTTCATTATTATTAATTATCATCGAACATTCGAGAAGTGTATGTTACCATATACTGTAGTCCCATCAAATCAGGTCAGGGTTTTCCAGTGGTGGAGAGAACTATGATCGGCATTTGTCTACGCGACAAGGTTCGTCATGATGAAATCCATACACGAACCAAAGTTACCAAAGTCAAAGTTAAAAGATTAGAATTATACAGAACTCTCTTTAAACGTCAAATAGGTAAAAGGCTAAAATGGTAGTGGGCAGACCATATCGCTCGAAGGGCGATGGTAGGCGGGAAAAGAACGTCATCGACTGGCGAACACGCCTCGGTTAAAGCAGCACGGGTCACCCCCGACCAAGTGGACTGATGACTTGAAGAAGACAGCCGGACTCGGTTGGTTTCAGGCTCAGGTCTACACTCAGAACGAAAAAGATTAGCCCAATCATAATCACTCAATCAGCCTAATTCGAATTGGTAAACTTCACAATCTTTGGGAAAATTGTATGAAACTCGCAGAAGTAGACTAAGTCGAAAAATCATAGCTCTATGCCTGTTGTTCGAATTTAAACTCGAACTTCTTTCCTTCGAGGGACCGCGGTTCTTAACCACGGGGCTACTGCTTAT
>DWTS01000178.1:0-12031 GCA_018250615.1 Oechydrus chersis rufus | reverse complement strand
TCGATCCATTATTACCTCCACTTTTCTTCAATAATAGCTCTTTATATCTTTTCAGCATTACTTTCAACACTTATGCAATATATACCTGAGTTTTTTACTGAATTTTGTTGTTAAATCTGCAGAGATTAAAAACAAGGATAAATACTCTCATTGTCATGATAAGAAGACTGATGAGATTTGTAAAGTAACTTTTTCTGCTTATTGAACCCAACGCGCCGCTGTTATGCAAGGGTGCTATAATTATTAATTTATTGACTAATTATATTTTTTTTTGTTAATATTATATTAATAAAAAACTAGAAACATGCACAGTAATAATACCACAACTCCGTGGGAGCAAACAAAAAATTCATTTAAGTCTTTTATGGATAAGGCTAAAAAAAACACAAATAGAGTAATTCCTACCTTTAAAGCTCGTGTAGAGGATTTACCTAAGTCCTTAGCGGGTTTAAAAACAAATGTAAACAAAGCAGTTTCTGGCGTTAGAACTAATGCAGAGAACTTATCAAAACTTCTCAAAGATAAGTTTCAAGATACAGGAAAAACCCCCGTCAACGTTAAAACTAAGAGAAAATATGAGGTAGAAGATTTACCTAAATTTTTCAAAGATAAATCTAAAGAGATAGGCAAAGTATTTTCCGATGAAGTAGCAGAAATCAGCACTATTCGCTCAAGAAGTGTTACAAGTGATACACAAGAGTTTTCATTTAAGATCAAACTGCTAACAGAGGTAAACCCTAATACAATATTACCTCAAATAAAACATTTAATTGACTTTTTTAAAACCAGCCTTTCTCAGGAGAAAAACTTCACAGCCAATATAAAAGTACCAAAAGAAAGTGAAGAATTATATAATAACTACCATAAAGCTAATAAAACTGTAGAAGAATTCATAAGTAATGCTCCAATTCAAATCCTTCTGCAGGGCATAACGATAACGCTGCAAACAGACGTTAAAAACATCAACCTCGATAGTTTACAACAAATCGAGGTATTTTTGAGTGAACATCTAAAGCATATAGAAAGAGCCGAAATTGAGGAGCAAAGTCAAGATACATTACAAGTAGAAGAAACTGAAAATAAAAACGAAAATGTGGTTGAAAAAAGGAACACGCAAGATAAACAAATTGTGCAAGGTCCATTTTGGTACAATATAGCAAGCAACAGAAAGCAAATTACACTTGCACCAGTAATTGTTGCTGCAATTCATGAAAATGCTTCCTGGTTTAGGTCTCTTTTTCAGCCATTCAATTTTTTTAATACGGCACAATTCTTTTTCCCACAACTGCCCAAATTTTCTATACAGAGTAACAATATGCCACCTGGTGTTATTCCAGTACTTGACCAAAAAGAAAAAGAACCAGTGTTAGACACTCGGATAACAGAGGGTAGTATAGGAAATCTAGTCCCTCAAGAAACAGAGCGGGATATAGGTCAAACTAGGTCACACACAGAATCTTTTAAAAAAATGAGAGAAAAAGCAAAAATAAAAAGGCAGAACCAATCAGTTATAAAGCAAGCACAACAAAAATCCAAAGAAGTAATAAGAGGGACAAGAAATGAAACGCTCGAAGAAAAATTTGCTCAAGTAATGAGTGAATACAAAGATTATGATAGTGAGGTATATGATATCATATTTAATTCAGTATTTAATATAATCTACTTCAACAATAAACAATTATACAAAGTACTGGAACTAGATGAAACATCAGAAGTGTTAGAGATACTGAAAATACCACAACCAGCTGGCAAGTCTTTTTTTCCAAAAGAGTATTTACAAAAGCAAGTATATAGAAAAAAAGAGCAGTTGATTAAATTAGTTTCAGGCATTTCTATACAACCCTCTCCACAGCTTAGAAATATTCCTCATGAAATTTTACCAAGCAAAGCTGTAGACCATTTACCAAAAACAAATGAAGCTAAAACTCGATTGCCTACTAATATTAGTCTCAAATCACCATTAAAAGCTATGTTTTCTTCGAAAGAGACTTATTTTTGTCTATTTTTAGTAGCAGCTTCTATATCAGCACTCTGCCTATGGCACTTGCCGCTGGGAAAAGTGTCAATTTTAAAGGAATTGGTGCCAACAGAAAAAAGGGAAAGTATCGGTCTAACATTAAACATAGGGTTACCAATATTAATTACACTGTGCATTTTGAGCCTGGCTTACTTTATACATTCTGAGTATTCTGTAAAATCTGTTGAGCAGATAAGTGAAAAAGATCTTCCTTCGCGCACCTAACAAATAAGATCTTTTGTGATATAATTATTTATTTTATTGCATGTTTAAAGGAATTATCAAAGATATTGGCACTATAACTGATATCACTATCCACCCTAACTCTGATCAAATCTTCCATATTGAGACACAAAATTTATCCTCTATAAACAAAGGAGATTCAATATCCTGCTCCGGAGTGTGTTTAACTGTTGTCGACATAATGAACGATGTATTCACAGTTCAAATATCTCAAGAAACCATGAAGGTTTCTAACTTAAATACGTGGAAAACAGGGAAAAAAATAAACCTAGAACAAGCAATGAAACTGAGTGACAGAATTGACGGCCACTTGGTTCAGGGTCATGTGGATGACACAACAGAAATTTTAACAATCAATCAAAATTTAGAATCTCATGAAATCAGACTATCATGCCCACAAGAATTAATTAAATTTATTACAAAAAAAGGTTCTGTAACGCTAGATGGAGTTTCCCTTACAGTAAATTCAGTTGTCGATCAAGAATTCACTGTGAATATAATTTCCTATACATGGAAAAACACAACTTTTCAGCATAATAAAACAGGTAATTACCTAAATTTAGAAGTTGATATGATTGCCCGGTACTTAGACCAGCTGATAAAATATCAACACAATTAATTTTACAACTTTGTTATTTACAACTATTATATCTTGAAAATCATATAGATACAAAATATGTTTTTCGATAGCCTAATTATCTTTATTATTGTCTTGTGTGTAATAATATCGATAACTAGAGGTTTTATAAAAGAGCTATGTGCATTAATGTTCTTGCTCTTATCAGTCTTTTTAACAGCTAGTTACTATGATTTTTTTATTATAAATTATAGTAAGTATTTTGACTCTAAAGTTACACAAAACATACTTTCTACAATCTCTGTATTTATCATACTTAATCTTACATTCATGACAATGAATAACTGGCTAATGTACATATTATCACCCATAAGGTTAGGATTAATGGATAGAGTTACTGGAATCTTTGTCGGAACACTTAGAGGAATATTGCTTTCTTATGTACTATTTTTTGCTGTGCACTTATATTGCCACACAGTATATGATAAAAAAGAGGGAGAGTCTAAAATAGACGCAGAAGACATATTGCCCAATTGGATAATAAATTCACACTCTTATCAGGCTTTATTTGTGACAACAGAAGAAGTAATTAACATGTATGTGCCAGAGTCATTGATACTAAAAATAAAAGAGATCGGTGAGGAAATGGTTGATCAAGAAAAACCTCAAAACAATAAAGAAAAGTGAGTGTTGATTTTCTATAGCTAAACTAGCCTAGACAGCTATTATCCACAGCAATTCGCCATAGGTTACCAATTCCTATGACTAATTAAACAAAACTGCAGACATTGACGAATAAGTAAATCATCAAAAAAATTTAAATGTATAACTTTAGTTCATCAATGTAATAAAACAAAACTTTTTTAGTGAGTTCAAAATCTTCTAAGGTATTTCCCTCACATCTTGCTGTAATACAGTTTTGCGTATTTGATACTCTAAGAAGCCACCAACCTTTATTATCGGTTACCTTAATACCATCAAGCTCTGAAAATACAATATTTTTCTGCTTTAGTGTCTCCTTTACTGACTCAATTATTTGAAACTTTTTCTCATCCTTCACTACAATTTTCACTTCATGAGTGATATATAACTTTGGCAAATCTTCAATCATCTCAGATAGGCTTTGGTTTTTCTTAAGTAAAATGTTAATGACTTTAACAGCAGAATATAGTCCATCATCGAAACCCAGCTCAGAAAAGAAAAAATGCCCACTGAGTTCACCGGCAAATTTTGCTCCTTCTTCTACCATCTTTTTCTTAACTAGTGAGTGTCCAGTGGCACAGGTAATTATTTGTCCTCCTAATTTACTAACAAGATCATGCACTTTCATACTCATTTTTACGTTGGCAATAACTTTGCTTTTTGGGTGTTCCGCCAATACTTCACGTGAAAAAATCATAAACAAGTGATCATTGGAAACAACATTACCTTTATTATCAATCAAGCGTACCCTATCACCATCACCATCAAGTGCAATACCAAGATCACATTTATCTTTCTTGACAATATCTATTAACTGAGCAAGATTTTTCTCTTCTATGGGATCTGGGTCATGCAGTGGAAACGTTCCATCTATAAAGCTATTGGTTACGATGTGTATATGATCTGGTAAAATCTTTTCAATATACCTTACAATTGTTGGACTATTGCCAAAATCCCAGGCTATTTTTAGTTTTTGTGTAGTGTTATTCTTGAGCACATCTTTTAATATGTTAACGTACTCACTATATATATTCGTGTTAATTAAGCTTCCAATTTTCGTGCTGTTTTTAATTGTACTGCCTATAATTTCCTTCATTTCTTGATCTGAGTAAACTTTTTTACTACTGAAAAATTTAAAGCCGTTATATTCTCTGGGATTATGAGAAGCAGTGATCATAATCCCAAGATCTGCCTGCATTGTTGCAGCGTAGAGCATAGGTGAAGAACAGAGCCCAACGCGTATAACATTCGCACCGGATAAAATCAAGCCTCTGATTAATTCTTTTTCTATACTTGGTGAATCTATCCTGCTGTCATAGCCTACACAAACGTTAGCTGCAGTTTGACCGAATTTTCTACCTATTTCATACCCATCACTGATTTGCAGGTCTCTGCCTACCACACCTCTAATATCGTATTTTCTTATAATGTTATTGTCCATACTGCACTTCTTGGAGTGGTTAATATATAACATTCCCGTCAAATACTCAAGTTTATTTAACTATAAATTAGTTGATTTTTTAAGAAAATGTGCTAATATTATAATATAGTTCTCTAAAAATAGAAATTATGACAAAAGAAAATTTACTTGTAACTGAAAATCAAGGTTTAGATTTAGATGAGCAGAAGAAAAAGGATATTTTAAGTTTTATTGAATCTTGTAACAAATTTCAGGATTTTACAAGAAAACTAGAGGAAGAAAATTTAATCTGGTATTTTATTGGTCCTTTACTACAAAATAAAGACATTAAGGAACAAATGAGCTCAAAGTGGAAGACAGATTTCCAAAGATTTGAGCAATTAATAAATGAAACACATAAAAAATTTGAAGAATCTCTACCAGGTGAAAATTTCTTAGTATATACAACAAAAGATAATGACTTTAAAATTAGATTTGAAAATAAAGAAAAACCAATAGAGATTAGCGCCCTTTTAAGAGCCAGCGACGAAGGTAAGGTTTATAACCTATCTCTAGGGCAAGATAGTCAAATAACTGCAACCAAAAAAGGCAGCGAAAGGCACTATGATTTTGCTGGTTCAAGCTCATGTGAAATGACCATCAACTGGCAGGCTAAGGATTCTAAAGGCAATAGCGTAGATTGTAGCATGACTGTAGAAGTAAATTCTAAGGGCATAAAAAGAGTGATTGATGAACCAAAATTTGGAGAAATAACTGACCCAGAAGAGGTATTAAAATTAGTTGAGCAGAATAAAGAAGTTTTTATCAATGGCAAAACTCTATATCAAACTTTCACTGACATGGTCAAAAGTGTGAACGATCAACAAACACCAGCAGAGGAAACATTTACAAAAGATTCACCACAGTCAGCTACACCAAGTAGCAGTGGATATTCCTCTCCTGATTCACGTAGAAGTTCTTTCTCTGGCGCTAGTGAATTTAGTGGCGAAGAAGATGAAACGCTTGAGAATAGCATGTCTGATGACGAGAAAAAGTATGAACAAGAAGGATCAGAAAATGGAGTGGATGAAATTATAGATGGAATTGAGGAGTTAAAAGAAGAAAAAGAAACGTTTGCTCAACATTTTGCAAAGCAGGCAAAGCAGCTTGAGGATCTAAAGTTAGAATGCGACTCCTTGAAAAATGAAATTAACAAACAACAGCAAGCAATATTTGAAAGAGATCAAAAAATCGAGGAACAAGATGCTTCTATTAAGTCACTTACAGAGAAACTCAAAAAATCAGAAGAACTTAATCAAAATATAGAAAAGGAAGGTGATACAGGAATAAGAACACTAAGTGAGGGAAAGCAAATTTTGGAAGGAGAAGTTAAAAAACTTAAAGCTGAATTGAAAAGAATAACGCAAGAAAAAGATCAAGGTATTGAACAACTAACACAAGAGATAAAGGCGTTAGAAAAAAAACTACAAGGTACAAATAATGTAATTGGTAAGTTAAGTGATCAGTTGAAAAATAAAGAAAATGAAATAAATAGAATAAATGAAGAGCAGCAGGAAAAATTAGAGCAAAGTGAAGCTAAGTTAAGTGTGCTAGAAAAAAAGAATGCAAATTTGGAAAACGATCTAAAGAAAACATTGTTAGAAGGTTTAAAGAATAATCATGAAAAGCAGTTGGCAGAAGAATTGACGGAAGCAAGAAATGAAAACAATACATTGGCTAAAGAGATGAAACAATTATCTCAAGAATTCAATGCATTACAGAGAAAAAATGAAGACTTAGAGAGGAAAATTCAACAACCTGAACCTGGAAGATCACTTGCAGATGAGATGAGTGAGGTAAATACGAATGAGGAAATAGATAAGCTTAAACAACAGCTTAAGGCAAAGGACGATATGTTGACACACACACAAGAAGAGCTGAAGTCTGTTAAAGAAGCTCTAGAGAAATTGCAGGACATATTACAGCAGAAAAAAGATCTGGCAGCTATCTCAACTCAAACTGAAGTTGAATATAAAAGTGTAGAAATCCAGGCAAGTGATCAGGAAACTACAGTTCCTAAAACACAAGACCAAGGTACAAATGCAGGTGTTGATGCATCATCTTCAATAGATCACAAGGAGACTAAAGAAATGGAGATTCAAACTGATGTGCAAATGAATGATTTTCGCGATTTATATGATAAAGAAGGCAAATATGTCAGAACAGAACTATCAGATCCAAACACAGTTCCTGCTAAGACTACGGAAAAATCTACTCCTTCAAAAGGATGAGTTTTGCTTCAACTATAGCTAATCCAAACGAGATATTATATTGCAATAATTTTCTGTGCTTTCAAAAAAACACATCAAGTAAAATCATTTGAAAGCAAATGGACATTGTTAGGTGAATTAACCCTAACTTAAGAATCATGTATATACAATATTAGTATGTTTAATTAATAGTGAGGTTTAAAATGTCACGTAGTGAAAAACACCCTTCAAATTTTGTTGAAACTAAGCAAGATTCTTCATTAAGTGCAGATATTGTTCATGATTCTAAAAAACTAAAGGAAAGAATTACTGACTTGTTAAAAGGAGATACAGAATTCTCTAAAATGAAGCAAGGAGATCAGGCCCTTGTAGTAGGTACAGCAAGTGGATTATTTGCAGCAGTGTTACCACTTTTGGCAGTTGGTGCAACACTTGCTATACCAAGTGCTATAGTTGGTCTTACTCTATTTTACGCTGCGAAAGTTGCTGTAAAAGCAGTTCAATCTGGATATAAAGGGCTCAAATGGTCAGCAGAAAAAACAGTTGAAGGAACGAAGCATATTGGCGGAAAAATTAAGGATGGCTATGAGTATTCAGCAGATTCGCTGAAGAGAGGTGCTAGTTTTGTAAGTGAAAAAACAAAGGAAAAGACAAGTAATGTGCTCACTGCAACAGCAAATAAGTTATATCGTGCAGCTGGTAATGAGAATTATTCAGATAGAATAGATAATGAGCTTATTCCTGATTCACCACAAAAGAAGAGAGCTCAAGAAGTGAAAGAAGATCTTAGAGCAATTTGTACTGATGGAAAAAATAATTCCACGTTAATAAAGAGCATACTTTCTGGAATATCAGAAAAAATAGAAGGAAAAATAGCAAAAGAAACATATCTTGATTGGAGAGATTATTTGCCAGACCAGCTAGTAGATAAATGGAGAGAGCAGAAGAAATTTATTGATAACTTGGACGCAGATGGTTTGCGTAATTTAGTTACAAAAAGACTATCAGATAAAGATAAATACTTTAGAGACAGTATTTTCTCTGAACATCATGATGAGATTAAGGAAGTTATTAGAGAATGCAAGGAAGAGCATACTCGTTTTAATACTTTAGAAAGTCTTAATAAGTCAGCAAAAAGGCATAAAGCAAGTTCTATGAATTCACTGGAAAATAGCTTATCAGGTAGTAGTTCAACGAGTTCTATAAGTACTGTTAGCAGCGAAGCAGAATTATTAAATCCTAATGAGCATAAGGAAGTAAAAGCACCTACCTCACTTTGGAGCAAGTTGTCATCATCGCTAAAAGGTGGCAAAAAGCAAGAGGAAGTTACTCTTACACAATATGAAAGGATGAATGCAGATGAGATACCATCTACAAAGAAAGGAAATAGCACTTTTTATGTTGCTCCACCAAGAAGCAATTCAATGGATTCTATAAGTACTGACAGTACTGCTACAACTTCTAGCTTTGCCAGTTATCGTCGTAATTCTGATAGTGGATTCAATTCACCAAGTTTTTCTCCGAAACATGGGATACTCACTAAGGAAAATGGCAAGTTAAAAACCCAAGCTGACTTAAGAAAGACAGGTTCTTTGGACAAATTGGTGGGACCTTCTTCAGCAGTAACTGTTGACACTGATGTAGAGCATAAAGCTTCAAAAATAAATGAAAGACAGTAACCAAAATTACCCACTTTCTTCAAAAGGATGTTACTCAATGAGTAACATCCTTTTTTCCATTTGATCAAAACGTTCGCTTATTTAATATCAATTTTCTAGCACTAGGCCAATTTATGGGGTTTCTCTTGCCTTTTTCATAGGTTATGCAAGAAACTTAAAAAATAAAAGTTTTTATTCAATAATTTGTGTATAAGGTATATTATTTTACTGCTAGTGAAATAAACCAGAATGAAGTCTATTTTATTGACAAGGCCTTTATTAGATTCGTTGAGCACAAGAAGCACGCTAAAAAAATATGGATACAAAGTTTTTATAGAACCAGTATTCACAATAAAGTACTTAAATCCTGATATATCTACGTATGAATTTGACGTTGTGATATCTACAAGTAAAAACAGTGTAAAGGCTTTCAGTCAAATATGCAAAGAGGATGGCTTTCCAATTATTACGGTTGGTAATTCAACTATGCAGGCTGCAAAAAATTTGGGATTTTCCGATATAATCTCAGCAGACAGCAACGTTGATGGTCTGATATCATTCATAAAATCTCATTATTCAAATGCAATAAAGTTCTTATATATAAGGGGACAAGAAGTATCATGTGACCTAAAAAAGAGATTATCTGAAGAAGGTTTTAACGTAAGAGAAGTTGTACTCTATAAAACAATTACTAAAAGGAGTCTAACTAATAGGTGTAAAAATTTACTATTGGACGGTAAAATTGATAGCGTTGCTTTTTTTTCCTCACAAACTGCAAGGGCATTTTGTTCATTAGTTCTAAAAAGTGGGCTATCTCCTGTGATGAATAATACAGTTGCATATACCATGAGTAAAAACATTGCTGATAGTTTAAGGTTAATCAAATGGAAAAAAATTATAACATCAAGGTTACCTACTGGGGAGAGTTTAATTGATATAATTAATAAGGATTGTTGATGCTAAAGATTGCAACTTGGAATGTAAACTCCATACGTAGAAGAGTTAATCAACTTTGTAATTTTATAGCTGATAGTCAGATAGATATAATTTTGCTGCAAGAGATAAAATGTACGGAAGAGCAATTTCCTTATGCAGAGATAGAAAAGTTAGGATATGAATATGCTATCTATGGACAGGTTGCAAGAAATGGCGTTTGTGTTTTATCTAAATATCCAATACTGGAAAAATTAAAAATCGATGTTGTAGAGAGTTATCAAGAAGCACGTTATATAGAGTGTGTGATAAAGCACACCAATAATAAGATAAGGGTAGGAAGTTTATACGTACCCAATGGTCAAAGCTTGGACTCCCAAGCATTTGAATATAAACTCAAGTTTTTTGATAACTTATATGAAAGGATGGGCACTTTGTTGAAAAATGAAGAGTTAACTATTATAGCTGGCGATTATAATGTTGCACTGGATGAAATTGATGTTTTTGATTCAAATTTATTAAATGGCCAAGTATGCTTTCATATAAAAGAGCGTGAGAAATTAAGAGCGATCTTGAATCTTGGTTTTAAAGATGCATTTAGAATATCTCACCCAAATTTGCAACAGTTTACTTGGTGGCATTATCAAGGTAATTCACTGAGAAATAATCAAGGGATGCGAATAGATTATATGCTACTATCGCCACAAGCTGTAGATAAATTGGAAACATGTTACATAGATGATAGGTTGCGTAAACTAGAAAACCCATCTGATCATACTCCTGTTGTATGTGTTATAAAACAATAAAAGACCTCTTACACAATTCACTTTTGGTAAGTCTATGTCTTACTTGACTGCTGCCTTTGTTCCTCAAATAGCTTATCTACAGTAACTTGCTCATCAAGCACAGTAAGCTGCTCACCCCCTTTATTTCCCACCTGAGGAGCTTGTTCCAGAGTAGGTTGTTTTTTACTCCCGTCAGCAATTGTTTCAAGAGAGCTTTCAATTGGGGTTTTTAAAATATCATCAATACCCTTGCGAATTTTTTCATTCAATTTTGCTCTCTTTTCTGTATCATCTTTATCTGGTGAGCTAGGATCATATAAAGTACCTGGCCTATTATTTGAAAAAAGAACTTCAATTCCTCCCTTTACAGCAAATATTGTACCAATAACAGCAGCAACTATCGCAAGTGTAGTAGGACCAAAAATTAATATTGAAGCAATGGAAAAAAGAATAGGAAGAAAAACCTTACGTAAGCACTTTGTTACCATCTCTTCATCACTAAGTAGTGGTTCATCCTCTTCTTTTTTATCTCCACCTAAAAATGGTATTTTTTCTTTCACTCCATCCATAAAGGAGCCAGAAATATTTTTCGGGTCTATTTTTATTCCCAATGGTAACCCAACAAGTTTTATTAGTGAATCTTTAGCTTCTGTACCACGTACATCATCTAAGCATTCCTCTACTACTTGCTTTACTTTACTATCTTCCTCTCCAGCCAATTTTTTCTCTCTAACTTCTTTAAATATAGAAAGTAAAAACTGACAAAAATTCTCTTCACTGAGTGGTCTTATCTTTTCTGGATTGACATTAGTTAGTAGTATCTTCTTATAAGCTAATATAAAATAATCAGTTATTCCTTTGCTCTCCTTTAATTTGGCTTTAACTTCTAATACTTTTACAAAGTAATCGTAAATTTCCTTATGTTCCTTCTTGAAGAGCATCTCATTTTTCTCCACCGCCTGAACAGGTGGCTTCGAAGGTTCCTGATTCTTTGATTGTGAAATTGGTATTCCTGTCATAACTGATCTATCCGTACTAACCTATGCTTTAATTATAGCATATTTTTCGCATTAATTCAAATTTCTTAGAACCTGTCTTGAAAGGGAAAAAAGAAAAGAATAAAGCAAGAAATAGAAAAGTAACAAATGATAAGGGAATGTAAAAAATTGCTTCCATATATTTTAAATCTGATTATAATTACAGTTAGAGATATTTTAAGAGCTCAAAATCTATCTTTGTCTGCAGACTTTTCAGTCAAATTTTTAATCAAAAAGCGTATCGTATCCTCTTCAGTGTATACACGTATACTTAATCTCTGTCGTATGTGCGCTGCACTTTTTTCTAATCTTTTTTTTACACAGGGGGATTTTATGTCCAGAATTCCAGATATTTGCCCTTTACTTTAGCTAAAAACCAACTGGTACCTGCGGTTTTTATAGCTACGTTT
>DWTS01000176.1:0-12059 GCA_018250615.1 Oechydrus chersis rufus | reverse complement strand
CCACACCCTTCAACCGAAACACAAAAAATGCTTCACGGAAGAAATAGGTGTGGCGGTGGTACTGCCCCGGTCGAACCGTAAAGGTTCTACCACCTGTTAAATATATACGGTTGTTATAACAAAAAAGCAGAAATTTTCTCTCTATTGTCTCTATCTGTCTGTTTGTGTCCGTCTGTTTGTTCCGGTTTATATCCGAAACGGCCTGACAGATTTTGATGGGATTTTTAATGTCAGATAGCTAATTTTATAGAGCGTGAATTCTTTAGCATAGTATCCATAACATGCCCTCAAAGTTACCTTACTTAGTCAATAAAGGAGGCAAGCGATTTTGTTCTTATTCTCGTTATTATAAAAAGGGGAAGTTTGTTGTTGAAAACTTCAATTAAATTATTAGAAAATTGAGGAGCAAAGTCGCGGGCTATAGCTGGTAGAAAATGAAACGTCGTTAAGAGTTTTCAAGGACCTAATTTATAAGTTTTTCTGCGGTTAGACTCATATTTTCTTATATGTTCGTAGCTTACAAGTAACTTGTTCAACGTGTTATTATTCAACCCGTGTTAGATTGAGAGCTGGCACCAATTTTTGGTAGGTATTTGAGGCAACTGGTCTCCGAACTGGTCTTCTATCCGGGGGTCTGGGTTCGATCCCTGGCACACACCTCTGATTATTCGGAATTATGTGTGTATTATAAATTAGTTATCACTCGCTTTTCGGTGAAGGAAAACATCGTGAGAAAACCTGCAGACCTGCGAGTTTCACAAAATGTTCTCAAAAGTGTGTGAAGTCTACATCCGCACTTTGCCAGCGTGGAAGACTATGGATTAATCCGTCTAGTTCTGAGAGGAGACCCGAGCCCAGCAGTGGGACAGTGATGGGTTGATATCATTTGAAGCAAGCTGAAAATTTGTCACATACTTCTCCTATTATACCCCAACACTGTTGTGTCTACCTATGTCTGTTTGTTCCGGATAATCTCCAAAACGGCTTTTTTGATTTCGACGGGAGTTTCACTAGTAGATAGCTGATTTATAAGGCGTAACTTAGGTTACTTTTAGTTTAAAATAAGGGATCAATAAGGGATAAATTAGGGTTCCGCCGGAATAAATATAAACCATGAAATTTAATTCCACCCGGACGAAGTCACGGGCATCAGCTAGTAATTTAATAAACTTCAGTCTTCAGATCCCATTTATAACAAAATTATTTCAAATGAATAAAGTCAACGTACTACAAATCAATTCTGCTTCAATCAAAGATCAAACATCTTTATAAATTCTGTATTCGGTCTCTTCAATCATACGGAACCTGTTTCATAACTTGCGATGCGGCTTGAGAGAGAAAATTATCAATTTTTAAAATAATTTTGTATCAAAATGAAGAAGACAGTTAACAAATAATGTTCTATGAATTAAGCACATCTACGTACAACAAAAATAGCTAGTTTTGAATGCCCGAATACGAATAATAATACAAATATCCGAAGAACTTAGCTCAAAATCATATTTAACTTAATAAATATTAACACTCAACAACAGTATGTCTTATTCATTTATTTTATTTATTTATTTATTTATTCTTGTACACAAAACAGAAGAAATGAAGTACATAAAAAAAGAAAGATTGTACATTCGTATATTATTTTGTAAAGTGTAAAGACCTCTTCGCACCACGAAGGTTGGTAAGGTAATGATATTGGGTTGGGTACTGCCTCTACAGGAAGACCCCACCTGTCACCTACATGGTTCTATATACTAAACTGTAGATATAGAAACCCCTTACCTAAAGACTAAACTGAACTAGAGGTTCTCTTGTTAATTCCAGCAAACACTTCGTGATTCAATATGCCCTATATATATCAGTAGGGATGACATCTTGCGGCGATAACAGACTGCCTTAAAAATCATGAATATCAGAGCAATAGCAGTACCACAGTATTGATAATTATGCCTGCCTGCCTGCAACCCATTTTTAATGGCCCACTGCTGAGCACGGGTCTTTTCTCACAAGTGGAGAAGCCCGGAAGCACACTCCACCACGCTGCACCAGTGCGGATTGGTGAAGACAGGTTAATGGCCAACTCGGATGTTTTCAGACCGCCCATAAGGCCTATGACACAGCTTAACGACTGCCATCTATCGATAACAACCGGCACTGACTGCTTTATGTGTCCTCTAAAACACGGAAACGTGCATGAAATTTGCGCGAAAAAACCGCTAGTGCTTGCTTAACTTTGTTGATCGTTTACAGTCAACACAACTAGCAGGACTATGTGCGCTTCAACGCGCGGGTAAAATATTAGTTTAAATTATTTTTAGCATAAGATTATCACTATCATCCTACATACCAGAATCATAGAAATGTAGTGTAAATGTTTCTGACTAATCATCCTTTCATTTTGTTACAGGTAAGTGACGATCAAGCAGTAAATGGAAACTTATTGATGCCATTCAGAAGAGTTCTGACAACTGGTGAGTCCAGTCGTCTTCAGCTTAATCCGCCTGGTAGTCCTTGCTCCTTTTTTTTGTTTCATGAGTAGCGAACGAGCATGCGCTCCACCTGATGTTAAGCGGCCACTGCCGCCCATGGACATCTTTGCACAACCTAAAGCAAGACATAATCCCAATTGATGCGTCGCCACTCTTGAGGACTAAGATCTTCGTCTCGTTTAAAAGTTTAGCCGGCATCCACCACACCTTTCAACCGAAACATAGAAATTGAATTACTTCACGGAAGAAATAGGTGTCCCACACGTGTTATCGAGACATGATCACTAATACAGGACCTTTCTTCTCATGGGTAGTCCGTCTACCGTGATACATTCTCTTTACCTCTTCAGCTTCAATTTTGAGATTTATTCATTCCGTTGTCAAGAAATCCGTAATGGAGGATTTCTTTATTAAGAACATCATCGCGTAGACATATTAGGTGCATCGAACATAAATTCATAGCCGGCCAAGTGACGGAATATTAGTTCTAGTACTGTATGTAAAAGCCAACTAACTTATACGTAAATAACATGTATGTCTGCCTTGATCTTGTACCCTACACTTCATATATCAGTAAACGCTGTTGTGGGTCCATTTAAACACAAACACGCAAGGACTCTCCTAAGATCATATTCAATAGCATATATCATCTAAGACTGAGTTACAGTCCTAATCCCTTTATACTGTATTTTAACATTCATTTGAGAGGGGGCTTCGTGTTCAAATCTCCCACAATAGTGGCAGGATAAACTTCAACTTAAAACGGGTGTAGCATACAATACTTACAAGAAATTATTGCAAATATAATATTCGTCCATCTTTGAGTGAAACATTAGTTGTATTAGGTTAAAAAAACTCAAAATAGCTTGATAATATAATTTTATTTTAACGATTTTATTTTAATAGCTTCTATGCTTGAAAACCTTAGATTTTCTACCTGTCTTCTATTTTCGAATATCCTAATCTTATAATGCGGATATTTTAATTTAACATAACACCACGCCTTACTAATGTTCATGCCCATACAAGGCATAACAATTGTCTCGTGCAACAGGCTATATTTTATTGATAAAATCGGCAATAGACACACCGATAGCATTTCGACTATAGATTCACAGCGCCATCTCTTGGGCAATACGTTGTAACTTGTTGCTATCTTCTATCGTACTCGAAATTCATGAGAACGTTGGGTGTGAACGATTTTGATTCTTAAATTCAAAGCAGTAAAGAACATTTAAGGTTTCATCGTTAGCATTAAAACATTAGCTACTTCTAAGTCTAGTTGCGCCTGAAGAAAGTGCGTAGTTTAAACGATAATAGTTCTTATTTTCTTACATTTAACGTCCTTTGTATCTGTCCTCTTGAATTGATAAAATACAAACAGTTCGAACAGGAAAACTTTCGCAAAGGTCGCTTTCGTCCTATACAGCATTTAACTTGAACCGCCATTGTGGACTGCATTGTGACATTATCACTTACAATTGTGAAATTTGTTCTAAAAGTGGCAGTAGCTGTTAAATTTTAGAGATAGAAGATATTGAAATCAACGTATTGCTTTAAATCTATTGTTATAATTACTATTTTTGTTATCGAAGCTTTCCCGATCGATCATTCATAATTTTGTGAAATTCATGTAAATGATTAGTATTCAATGATTCAAGCATAAAGCGTATAAGAATTGTAAACCCCTACTCGGAATTCGGTTTTTTGATTTTTTTATCGATTTTCTGAAAACAGCGCGAATGCACAAGTTCCACAAAATATTCTCATAAGTGTTTCAAATTGGTAGACACTAATCCGCCTAATCTTCTCGTTCTGAAGTGAAACCCCAGCCCAGCAGTGGGACAGTAATGGGTCGATGACATGACATTCAATGACTCAATGTCAAGCTTTTCTTCAATCTTCAATCTACATTCTACAGCCAAGTTTTTGTGATCTATATAGATAGGTTGATAAAACTGTCAGCTAATCTGGAAGGCCAAATACTTATTAAATACAAGTACCTACCTATTAAGGAAACGATTGGCAGCTTACAAAATACCCATTTGTGTCGCTTAGTTCCATAAAATGAACAATAGAATTACCTCGGGTAAATAATAAAGGCATCCAGTAGAACAAAACAATAAAACTGTGACATAACTGTCTGTCCGGTTTCCATTGAAACAATACGCGAAATTTGCGATATAAATCTGTTATTAGCATAACAATTAACAATCGGCGTTTTTCCAAAGCAATGTTGGAAAGGACACGGGTTGTTTGCCAAAGCGGCGCCGGCGCAACCGGCGCCCGACGCATCCGCTAGTGATGTGCTGTGTTGGGTGGATGAGTCACGATGTAATGATTCGATGAAAGTTTTATCGATGTGTTAATTAAGATTGTTAGTGCGTTGATTGTGCTGGCTATGCCAGTTTCTGACTTCAAACGGATGCAACAAAGTAGCGTAAGATATAGTTGTGGCGTGTTATTTACATTTTATAGGTTAATATTAAAGCCATGAATATGGAAAAATGGAGCGTTGCTGTTTGGTTTAGAAGATCTAGTAAGGTTAAAGTCTTGAGGTTTTCAGAGGTACAAAAATTAATTAATAGGGCGACCCGTAAATTATTTTTATCAATATAATTATGAAAGCTAGGAAGAGATATTTTATTGACAAGGATAAAACAACAACAATTTATACTGTGTAGTGATGCATCGGGTTAAGTTAGTGTTAAATTTTAACTTTCCTTATAAACATTTTTTTTCATACCAGATTCAGTCGATAGTTCAACTCGTTCGTCGAGTTCATCGATAAACGGCAGTCATAATAATTCACGGATTCCAATTACGCACAAAGCTTTGTTGATAAACACAATATCATGGTTCAATTTCGCACAGATGAAATATTTCAATGATAAAACCTCGACATTATAAAATTTTGTGTAATATAAAAACTAGTTAGTATAATAACATTGTATAATTGTAACTCAAAGTAAAACGACGATTACCTAGTACATCCGTACTTTCCAATCTTACGAAATTCGATTGAGTTTAGAGATCGGATTCACCCGAAAGGGAGAGACATAAGAATCGTCATAGCATATGTATCGAAATATTAAAAAATGTTTTTGAAAATTCGTAATATGTATAATCTATTAAACATCTTTCTATAGTTTTCCTTACCATGTAACTATATTATAAATTAAAGAAACTACTTCAAGTTCATTAGTCATTTAGCACGTAAGTACGTAAATTGTTGATAGGAAAAGGAAGTTGCGAATGCGCCAGGTGCCAATAGAATTAATATTTAAAAGCATCATAATATATTGACACATTTTTGTTGTAAATTAACTCACTATAAATTAATAAGAAGAATGTAAAATTTAGATATGAGCAGATATAAATAATTATTACGTTACAGCTACAGCTACAGTACAGTACTTTTTTTTAAATTAATCATTATCATAGCACTTTATTTAGATTACGAAGTTTTAATCGTTCTGGGCAACTTAAAACTACTTTGATATCAACTGATTTTTGATTATAGAATCGAAGGTATGACCAATCGTCAAATGAAACAACGATTTCCAAGTTGCTAAATATACAAAATATCATGTTCGTTACACACTACAAAACCACAGACCGCAGTACGCATTGCTAAATATCACTTAGCGAAATATTAATACTAAATTATATTAGCTGCAGTAACTGGGAGCAACAGCAATGCATTGCAAGTTGACGCATAAATTAAATGCAGAAACTAGGAAAATTGCAGGCAGATAAGTGGTTAGGCGCCTCTTTGGTTTCTAAACTTCTTGCGGTGCGTTTATATAGATTATGGTGCTAAGCAATTTCTTTGGTAAGACACGTTTCCTTATTATAAAACGTAAACTTTAGCTTTTCTCTATTTGACTGTCCGTTTGTGCTATTTAACATGGAAACAGTTTACTAGATTTTCATTATTATTACTTTGCCTGCAACCCATTTAATGGCCCACTGCTGAGCACGGGTCTCTCCTCACAAGAGGAGAAGGCTTGGAGCATACTCCACCACGCTGCTCCAGTGCGGATTGGTGGAGGATTATTACTACTTTACTTCTCTTTACTTTACTACTGAGTATTATTACTTTACTTATGGGTAATTATAATTACAATGTATGGATTTTGGCTGCTGTCAAATTCGTCAGTACATTTTAGTTGAAAAATTTGCTTTCGGAAGCTTACATGCAACTCCTGAGTCTAAGACCTCATGGCTGCATGGACCATAATAGGCAACCACTTGACACCACAAGGGCTGCTTGTTCATAAATAGTATAAATAATAGAAAACAAATCTTTTCTGTGGAAATACGAGTAATGTTTTATTTACGAGTAAGGTTATTTTACAATTGTTCTCTTTTAAAGATGGCTAAGTTGCATATTCCTTTAGCAATAACAAAACACACGTCAGGGCATTCTTGGGCCTTTAGATGGCGAGTTTCGTCTATGTACAAAAAAAAATAGTGTATGTTTTGTTTCTAAAAAAAATATACCTAGATAGTGAAAAGTGTAGAAGAATAGACAAGTATATAATCACACATTAGTGCACAATTTACATTCCGTTGCATTAGCAACTCCCCGCGCTCACTATTCACTATTGTTACTATTGTCTTTGGTACATCACTATTGTCTTTAGGAGCCGTAGCGTTAATTGTTCTTGCTAATTAATTCACTGTTTATCAGTGAGGCAACGACCAAAGATACGAAAATTTTGATTATTTCTACAGTTTTTATTTCAAATATGTTAATTTTTATAATTAGAGAATGATTTATTCATTATTTATCTTCTGACCTACAGAAACACAATAGCAGCTTTATTATTTTCCGCCAAAACCGGTTTAATTAAACCTTTTACTACTGCCGCCATTACTCATTTCTCATATTATACGAGCGTCAAAGCATTAAAATCGTCTGTGAATGCATGCACTGTTTTTCATCCATTAGCCTTTATTATAAGCGTTAGTGCAGCGGCGTCGCATTAATCATTAGTTTTATTTCACGGGTCGTGTTTCGTACCTACTATATCTGTAATTGTCCGAGGACTGGCGCCACCGTTCCTTGGCCGTCTGCCATTGCAATAGCATTCTCAAGGCGCGATTAATTTCGACATCAAAACACCGACAATGGTTGCACCTATCTTTCGATCTGTCAAAATCGATAGGCTCGAAATATCGCACTGTTACATAAAGATCTAGCTCTTTTCTTTGTATATCGGCTAATAGTTTTGTTCCGAGACTATTTTATGCTACTATGTTATTAATAGCTTGCGTATCTTTATTTGTAGGCTGGCATGATTCAGCTCTCATTGCGGTTGTGTTAGAAAATTTATGGCATGATTCATTTTTACTTTATTTTGAAGATAAATTAAATCCTTAGTTCCTGAAAAGTTCGATAAAAATGCATGCATCTACCAAGTTTTAGTAGCCAAATACATACTCTTTTGTAATTTCTAATAGTCTTAGAAAAATGCATTGAATTTTCTTTACATGTCGCATCGACCTGGACCGTGGCTCGAAATTCATTATGTCATTAGAACTTGGATCGGAGCCATTATTCGAGGAGGAGTTTGAGTTATGTGCTGCTGAGATACTCAATTCGATTGTTGATAATAACTTCTCACACGGTTGAATTACTGTGAGGGTTAATTGCTTTATGTGAGCGGTGCGAGTTTTATTTTGCAATTCTTTTGATTTTTAACTTTGATGTTTACGGCTTTTGATGGTCCAGCCGTCAGTTAATTGGGAAAATGATTTTATCATCAACAAAAATTGTTTTGATATGTATATTCGACGATTCGTAAGATCGATATTCTACTATTATAAATGTCATCTGTAATGTAGTGGGCATTCATGCTTCATACATTGTCAGATATTATTTCTCACTTATTTTTCAGGTAGAATAAGAAAATATTCCGAGAAAACGTCCAGTAAATCTGAAAGTCCATTATAGAGAAGTCCATTATATAGACGCTCACAAAATTTGTGAAAAATCGGAAAGGACTCCAAAACACAACAAGGAGACAGTAATAGGTTGATTAGGATAACAAATGTATTAATATAAGTACACCAGAAGTCTGCACTTCCATGCTTGTTGTTGAGTTATGGGCGTTAGAATTACGTCATACGCGCTGAGAAGGCTGATAGAATTAAATCGTGTTGATACTTGTCTAAATATAGATTGCGTTTGAATTACAACTGTTGATTCCTGGCTAATGCAGTTTAGTAAGCATAGCAGTGTACACATGGGGTCTTGGAACTAATGAATCTAAGATTAAGCAGGTTAAAACATAGTTTGTGGAGATAATTATAGAATTAGTACGAATACACAATTTTACTTAAGGAACTGATATAGTTCAGAGGGTTTTAGAAATTTTAAAACTGTCTGTACAGTTTTAAAATTTCTACTGTACAGACAGTTTTAAAATTTCTAAAACCCTAAGCCTAAACGGCCATTATTTTTCTATTATGATACAATAACAAAACTTACCGTCACAAGGAATCCTTGAGGTGTGGGTGCAAGGGATATACATACGGACACCCAAAAATCTAGACCGAGAACTCAATTAAGTCTGAATTCATTATTAAAATGTCTGTCACACCGGTAATCGAACCTAGAATCCGATAATGATGGTGACCTATTCGCCACATGAGAACTAATACTTGACATAATAAAATTTACAAATAAAAAAATTATTATATCAATAAAATTGGTAGGCGACGAAGTGCCGGTCGGGTTGCACTTGGCGCGCCGCCACCGCTGATCGCTATCGTATCGATGACGCGCCAAATCGAGACAATGTGTCAATATGTTATGTATCGATTGGAAAAACACTATTATTTTTTTGCGAATTTGTATTGATAATACTTTCAAATTAATAGACGACATTAGGATTTCCTGTGTCGTAGATGCCAAGTTCACACGCATAAACAAGTAAGTACCCAAAACCCATTCCGAGAAGGGAAGTCTGAATTTTGATAGCTGACTGAACCCAGGACCAACTGGTTCCAACCAGTCAAACAGACATGGTGACCGATCCGCCAATAGATACGCCGCTATAATACTTAACATAATAAAGTATTCAAATACAATATTTATTGTATCAATAAAATTTACGTCGGCGACGAAGTGCCGGTCGGGTTGCACTTGGCTCGCCGCCACCGCTGATCACTATCGTGTCGATGACGCGCCAAATCGAAACAATGTGTCAATAAATGTTATGTATCGATTGGGACAACACTAGTATATTTCGAGAATTTTTTAAACGCTAATATTACGTACTTAGTGATGATTCGAAATAAATAACGCAAAGCGCGTTCATATTTTTCATATTAGAATTCCAAACGTGTAACTGAAATCAAAGCCTCAGTGCGGCAATCAGTATACCTTTTTTTTATATGTATTTGTTTGTTGTTGAATAACTACCCCAACATTAAAATCTGTAAATCAGCCCCAGATAGCATTAAAGTCATACTTGTTTTGAACGATAGATGCATCGCTACCTTTGATAACTAAATTAAAACTATTGTTAAACGTTCAAATCAAAACCCAGCACAACTAATAACATTCGTTTATAATAAGAAATAGCTAGATATTTCTTACAACGAAGTTCTACCATACCATCTTTCAGCGCCTCGTAATTTTTGCACGAAATGCACACGTAAATAGGTACCTACTTGTAGGATGAAATCGGCCGAATAAATAATCCTGTGAGTCAGTCAGGCGTATTGTTAAAGGTTGTCCGATTCACGTTTTAGTGTTTATTACGAATAATGTGGGGGCATAGGGCGGTTGTCGGGCTCGTAAATCTGTCTGTCTGCCGCTCGGCCGCGGCTAATGCGTTTCGGTTGCGACACTGTGTGTTTTGTGCGACTTGTATCGTTGGGTCGTTTATATAGAAGCGTGATTTATAGGAGATTCAATTTTATTGTTGATGTATTACAATATTAATAAAATTACGTATTCTATAAATACGTATAACGTTTGCAATGCAAATATTATTTTCATTACTTCTCATTATTCAGTAGTACTCGTATAGTAAGAATTGGGTAGATATTCCTATTTTTTATTTATAACTCATTAGTGTGTCTATGTGTATGACACATTCAACATGAATGGGTTATGAATTAAGAGTAACAAATAATAAACTCCACCAATCCGCACTGGAGCAGCGTGATGGAGTATGTACTAGGCCTTCTCCACTCGTGAGGAGAGACCCGTGCTTAATGGTGAGCCATAAAAGGGGTTTTAAATATGCATCGTTTCAACTCCGCTGCGTCTGTATAAATGGCCCCAATTTCTTTCAAAGCAAATCGTCTACTGTATAAACGAGCCCATCATCTATGTCTATGAAAATTGCGTGTTTTACGACACTAAAGCGTGTATTGATGCCTAACTCGTGTCCAAGGTTCAAAGGACTAAGTGATGTATGTTCGGAGATTGTTTTAGACGTTTGAATGTTTTATTGTAAACTCTTAAGGCGCCTCATTTGAATACGTCGATGAAATCTATTGAGTGGAATTTCGTGTTTTGTATGCGTGTGGAATAATAAATAGTTAGTGTTTGTTACGGAGTTTGTTTTCTACATTTTTGAGTTGAATGTTATAAGTGTGATGTATTGCGTGAATAGCAAAGCTCATAGCCCTGCTGTTAGTGTCAAACACGAATGACTGACAAAGTGAATCTCAGCCACGGTCATATTTTGGATGGGTGGACGTTAGTACGCAAAATGCATGAGCTATACCATTCATCGGAGAGCAATGAGCATATTAAGTAATCATCGCGGCTCAGATTGAATTCGGAACCGACCAACATAAGCAAACTACAAACCAACATGTTAACTTTTTTACTAATGGTTATACAAAAATGTTATATAGAAAAATAATAAAAAAAAACATAAAGTAGGTAGTCCTCCCTTACTTTAATTAGTATTGACCTAAACTGAAGCTTTTCGCAGGAACCTCAAACCCTAGGTGGTAAGTCAAGAATTATGATCACTATACCAATGGGGTAGTTATATGAATCAATCTGTACCATTTAAATTACCATTGACCAGAACTGAAACTCGTCGGGAACTTATACTAGTTAATAAGTGGATACCGTTTGGCAACGGTACGGGTCCCTAACGAGGCAATCAACAGAAATAAACATATACATCGGAACTTTTGATTGCCAGCGATCGTTACGTACTCGCTTCACCACTAGCGATGTGTTCAAAGCGAAATAAATTTATCGAAAAACAAAAGAGTTGAGAAAAAATATTGTAACAACTTCTAAAATGGTAAAAAAGGAAAAATGTAAACAAATATATATGTTGAGCGTTGTGTGTTCTGTTTTGAAGGGTGTAATCAGATAATGGTAGGTACCAATATGAAATATAAGAATAAGGTAGCATCGCACATTACATCGTACATTATAATTTATCATAAGTAGGTTTTCTATCCTCTGTGACATTGGTATAAAGATAGGTAGGACGTCAAAGTCCATGTAACTTTTTTTTTTATACGTATCGAGTAGCGAACGAGCATGCAGGCCACCTGGTGTTAAGTGGTCGCTGCCGCCCA